>JAJIYU010003210.1:0-27526 GCA_030144865.1 Tinospora cordifolia | reverse complement strand
TCATATGCATTTTTTCTATGTACATATTCCCCTAATATATAATATGGACATTTATTATGTTAAATACACCTTATTTACTCACATATTAGTCAATATGTGTATTTCTACTTTATTATTATTATTATTATTTTATTTATTTATTTTTTTAAACCTTAATTTTTCATTTAATTATCAAATTAAGGTTTTATGTGTTTAATTTTCACAACAACTCTAATTTACTTTATTTTTCACGTGTTATCCCACAATTTGCACCCAAAAGAATTTTGAAATTAATTTATTTAATTATTTGACAAAATTCTGAGGTATTACAATATAGCCCAGTGGATCATTCTAAAAACAACCAATTTACTAATTCAAACTAATAACACTTTCAAATTCAAACATTTGCGTACATTAGGCGTTTTAAACAATTTTTTATTTTTAGTTGTATGTTAGACTAAAAGGGGGTCCAATCCCTTGATATTCTTATCAAAATGTGAGGACCCATGATTTGATACACAAAATTATCAGGTCCGATATATGTATTTTCAAGAATTTTTAATGAAAATACACGAATTTTCTCAATTTTTGCCAATTTTGGATTATTTATTCAAAAAATATTAGGATAATTGAAAAAAATACAATTTTGAGAGGAAAATATGTGAAATTATAAGGAAATATAATTCTTAGAGAGTATATGATTTTTCAGAATGATTATAGAATTTTTGGGGTAATTAATAGAATTTTTTGGAGAAAAATGTAATTTATAGGTGAATTATTCAATTTTTTGAAAATAATTGTATAAATAATGAAAATGATGTATAATTAGACGATTTTGGAAAAGAATAATGAATCAAATGATTGTATATATATATATATATATATATTAACACCTAGGCAACCCAGGCCCATGTGGGCCGGGTTAGGCACACAGCCCAGCCCCCCTTCTTCTTCTTCTTTCCCCTTCTCCTCTCCTTCCTTTGTCTTCTTCTTCTTTAATTCCAGCTGAAAACCATGAGAAACCATTTTTCTCATGGTTTTGCCCATTGTTTTAGCCATTAAATACAACCACCAACAAGCCTCCATGTTTCCTAGAGTATTGAATCACGAGCCAAGATGATTATCAGCCTGATGGGATGATCAACGATGTTCAAAAACTAATACAAATGTCGTTTAAACCTCACTCACCCCCAAACTTTTGCAAAAAAATCAGTTGCAATCCACCACCTTCAAACTTCAATATCTCTCTCATCCAAAGTCCATTTTGAACGTTCTTAGAGTACTCGGAAAGCTCTCCGTACCCTCTTCAAGAAGGTGTAGGCGTTTGATTGAGAACATAAACCATTTGAAGTAGAAACGGCCAAGAAACTTACTGTTTGGCAAGTTGAACCCAGAAAAATCAGACAAAATGTGTTTTGGCTGAGTTTGCGAGGCAGTTTCGTAGATCATTCAAACTCCGATCTTGAGGTACCATAACTCGTTTTGAAGCTTGTTATGTCTACTTCATTTTCTATTCTATGAAGAATGACAAATGAACATTGGAAGGATGTTAGAAATGGTGATGAAGTAAGCTACTTCATGATACCATGATTTCATGCTTGTTGTTATGAATTTTTAAAAATACATAGACATGTCTGATTTATCTGAAATTTATAGGGTTTGTTTATGGAATAAATAGGAATATTGTGTAAAAAGTTTGTCTCAAATCGATGAGTCTAGGGGGGTCAAATAAGTGGCCTTTTGACTATCTATCATATGCAATCCGGGAAACCAAAAGTTCCTGATATCACCCTTGAAAAACATACTAAACAAGGTCCAAAATTCATGAGATAAAATTTTGGAGACACCTTAAGAAGTGTGGATCATAATTGAAAAATATTGTGCAAATCTGATATATGGATTGACACCAGGAAAATTGTGAGTCTTGCTGCGCAGGTAGAACAAAGATAACCAAATATGAGCATCTCTGTGATTCCACTCAAAAACCATAGTAAATGATATCAGAAAAATTGAAACCAAAATTTTGAAGAACATTTAAATGATATAGATCAAATATGAAAATTTTCACATAAATCCAATGGTCAGATTGATCATTGGAAATTCAGAAACTTCACTCTATAGATAGGAAGAAAAATCTAGAATTGGGGGCTCCTATTATTTCAGTCGAAAAATGTATGAAATGGAATCCAAAAATAGAAACATAAAATTTTGGTGAATATTTGGAGGGTTTAAATCAAATCTGGAACGTTTCATATAAATCCAACGATTGGATTGACCGCAAGAAAATTGACAACTTTGCTGCACAAATTAAACTAAAAAGGACTTAAAATTGATTAAGTGTTGAAAATTGGAAATTTTAACCCAATTGACTTGATTTTGACCAAATTGACCAAAATTGGCCAATGTTGACCAATTGTGACTAGGTTGACTGAGTTTGACTAAGTTTGACTGATTGACTAGGTTTGACCGATTCGAATTTGAACTGATTAAGACCGATTAGGAATAGTATGACCGAAATTAAGCAATGTTTCATGAGGAACTAAAATTGGGTCTAACATAACGCAGACTAGAGCGTAGATCGGGGGAGTGGGCCGAGTGTTGAGGGGGCATCGGTTCATGGGACCCGAGGTGAGTAGTTTAATTTAGTTGTTATCTTAACTGTATTCCTTGCATGGAAAATGATTGAAATTGTCATCGATTGAATGGTTTCTTGTGTTGAGCTACAATGATTGATTTGAAATATATGTAGTTGTACACTGATAGGGAGACCATAGGCTCAAGGTCCGAGTGCAGGGTTAGGGTACACGATGTGATTGGTTTAGGCTCGAGGTCCGAGCACAGGGTCAGGGTACACGATGTGATTGGTTTAGGCTTGAGGTCCAAGCGTCGGGGTTAGGGCATATGATTAGTGTGCCTAGCCTCAGACCCATTTGAGCACGACACTTGAAGACTAAGCGCAGGGTTAGGATGTTCGATGAATGCGCCTAACCCTTGATCCGCTTGAGTGGCCAGTACGCCTGACTCTTGACCTGCTCGAGCGATGACCATAGGGTTGTACTTGATAATTTAAACCCTAGTCTTAATATAAGTTTGAGCTACATGTATTTAAACTATTTTTCTTCAACTGTTGCACTATTTATAACTGCTTTTATAACATACCATAATTCGTGAGAAATTGTTTCGCTATTACTATTCATGCATGCATGAACTATTTTTAGATGTCAGTTAGGTAATATACTAATTTTACTACTCACTGTGCCACGTTGACTTTTAGGCTCACTACTCTACTAACATTTCAGGTTCCTCAACAGCCAATAGAGAGAAAAGCGTGGTGATAGCCTAGTCCCAAAGTTGTCCTTTGTTTCTTTTGTTTCTATCTGAGGTCAGTTACATTTTGTATGTCTGTAATGGTTTAATGTTCAAACTGTACTTTTGGGACAGGGCAATATGTAATATTTTGTTGCTTTCACACCTTACAGTATGAATGTTAAAATTACTATGATGTCATTTGTCGTAAAAATTGGAATGTAAGGGCTTAACAGTGATTGGGCGAACTCACGAACTCAACTCGATGGGTGAGTTCGTTGAGTCACAGTGCCGGTCGAGCCATCCTTTGGCCTAGGGAAGGCGTCTCGACACAAAATACCTTCCCTTGAGTGGAAAGACAATTTTTTATGTACATTCCAATGGGTTTAGGGACCCTTGCCATATTCCAAGTATTTTGTGTTACACCTATATACACACAGTATGTGCAACTCACATACACATAGTACATGTAAAGAACACCTATAGTATCCCTTTGGATCACTATGACAGTACGTGGTTTTTAATATCGAAGTCTTTTATTTGAATTCTCATAATCATGAATTATAAAAGAATAAAAATTCAGCATACCATCATCATGAAAGCATAAAAACATCACTTGCATGCATTATATCTCAAAATCGACCTAAGCATGGGAAACTAAGCAGGGCATGGTTTTATGAATGCTTAAACATAACATATATATCAAAATTGAAAATTAAATAATGTGAATGGAATGAAAGTGAAATATGTATGATAAACAAACCTTAATACATGCATAAACATGATATTAATTTCAACTAGTAAAGAGGGGACTTTTGAAATCACTTCCACCTTGTTTTGCAATTTCTTGAAAATTTGATAGAGTTTCTACAGTCTAAGCACTTCAAGAACTCTAAACTACTCAAGAACAGTAACTTCTCACTTTAGAACACTCAAGAATAAAAGAGAATTGAAAAGGAGTGTCAAGAAGATGGCTTAGGAAGAATAAGAGAGACATGTCAGCTCTTGCTCTAGAATGAAGAAAAAATGAGCACAGAAGGGCTTTTATATAGAGTTTTACGAGCACAAGGGGGTACGTTTTAGTATGCTCACAAGAGAATCTTTCCTTCTCTCCTTTGTGATGTTTTGGAATGATTTGGACAAGTGGATCTTCCTAATTCTTCAAGGTGAGTACAGTTTGGGTAAGTGGGCAAGATAGGGTTTGTTTTCTTAATGTGAACACTATCTCACATGTGGGGTCCCTTTCCTCTTCTCTTAGATGTTTTCATGAGCAAGGAATCAGAATTTAAAATCTTTCTTCGTTGTATGGAATCTGATTTGTGAGCGAGGGAAACATTCTTTCTTGGTTCATTCTTGGGTGTCAAGTATTTCTTTTCTTGTATCATAGAATCTTCCTTAGTTTCCCTCACTTGTGTGCATGATTTAGACCATGGACCCACTAGGAATCTTGCTGATTTTGTTTTTCTTGTTTGATTAGACGTTTTGGCATATTCTTCACTTAAAAACTTCCCATTTCACTTACGTGAGCACAAGAGGACAACTAGGGTTTTTTTGGTGAGGATATAATGGTCATTCTTCATGGTGGCACCAAGATTAGAGTATCTTAGGTTTTAGGAAACTTTTTCATTCTTCTTTCTTGTTGGTTTGAATGTCTTAAGGGGGTATACACTATCATATTTGCTTGTGTACATGGGATTATCCTTTCATGGTTTTTAAACAAGCATGGGATGACTCACATGTGTGCATCAAGTGTGTATGAGGCTAGTTTAGGGAATTTTTCCTTATGAGACGTTTTAGTGTGCATGGGGCATGGGTGTACAAAATCATGGCATGTTAACATTTTCTCTCACGGGACTTGCACATGCCATGGGACGTCTTGGGTATTTTAACACACATTTTTGGGTTCACATGAAATTTATAAAAATTATAATCTCATGTTTGGCTAAGATTTTAGGCCCTTAACACATATTTTTGGGTTCACATGAAATCAGTAAAAATTCATAACTTATGTGTGGTTAGGGTTCTCTTCATTTTCTTTCCTAATCCCATTCCACTGAACCATATTAGGCAAATGAACCCTTAATTGGACAAATAAAATGAATTTCAGATGCCCAGATCATGTGCGGTGTTCATTCCATTCTATTTCATTTCGTTTCGTTTCTTTTTCTTAATTTTCATTCCCCTGAGAGGTTTTTGAGCAATTAAACTTACTAATTGATCTCTAAAATGGATTTGGTTACATTTAACATTTCATTTCATTCTGTACAAATTTTTCAAGGTATTACAACCTACCCTCCTTAGAAAAATTTTGTCCTTGAAATTTGCACATATTCAAGGATTCCTTGTGAATAGATGTGGGTATTTGGTCTTTATTTTGCTTCCCAGGTTCCAAGTAGATTCTTCCGCTCCACGATGTTTCCACAACACCTTAACTATTGGGATATCCTTCGTTATCAAGTTTTGCACCTTGTGATCAAAGATTCTAAGTGCTTCTTCCTCATATATGGCATCATCTTGGATGTTTACTTCTTCTTAGTAGATAATGTGAGAGGGATCTGGTTCATACATTCTTCTAAGTATTTCAAAGAATCTACAAATTTGGGTGATAGTTTTCCCTTAACTCTGAACCTCTTGATGCCCTTCTGACACTGATCCTTAGAAATACTTTGTCACCCACTTGAAACTCTAGGGATCTTCTTCTCTTGTTGGCATAGCTCTTCTGTTGTCTGAGCTATAGCCAACTTCTTTTGTATTAGTTTGACTTGTTTGTTCATTTCTTTCACTAAGTCTGGCCTAATAAGTATATGATCTTCAAGTTCAGCCCAACAGGTCGATGATCTACAGGGCTTTCCATAACGACCCTCATATGGAGCCATCTTAATACTTGCTTGATAACTATTGTTATAGGCAAACTCTGCTAAGTGTAGGTAATTGCTCCAATTCCTTTTAAAGTCCACGACATAAGAGTTCAACATGTCTTCTAACATTTGGATCACTCTCTCAAACTACTCATCTGTCTGAGGGTGAAAAGCAGTACTCATGGTTAGTTTAGTGCCCAACTCCTTTTTTAAACTCTGCCAGAACTGTGAAGTGAATCGAGAGTCTCGGTCAGATACTATCGTCTTAGGTACACCAAAAAATCTAACTATTTCTTTTACATAGAGTTCTCTCAGCTTATTAACTTGGTTTGTCGATCTGATTGGCAGGAAATGAGCCACTTTAGCGATACAATCCACAATCACCCATACAATATCTTCTCCTTTCTAGTTCCTGGGCAACCCACTGACAAAGTCCATGGCAATGTTATCCCACTTCCATTTAGGGATAGGGAGTGGTTGTAGCATTCTAGAGAATTTTCGATGTTATACTTTTACTTATTGACAAGTTAAGCACTTGGCAACATGCTTAGCCACATCTCTCTTCATACCTCCCCACCAGTAAGTCTTTCTGAGATTTTAGTATATCTTATCTCCACCTAGATGCATCATATACTTGGTCTGATGAGCCTCATCTAATATAGTCTGTTTAATTTGTCCGTTTTGGGGCACACAGATCCTCTCACCAAGTCTTAGGGTATTCTCAATATCTAACTTGAAGTCAGTATGCTTACCCTTTGTAACTCCTTCTATCAAACTAGTGAGTCATTTGTCTTGTCTTTGCTCATCCCTGATCTAGTGTAGAAGATCCTGTTGGCAAAACATGTTGTAGATATAAGCTCATTTTTCATTCAAGATTACACCCAAGCTGAAGTCTTCAATCAATTGGTACATCTGGCCCTTGTTTTCCTCCTGTTTGTTGAACTTTCTAATTAAGGCATTGGCTACCACATTGGCCTTCCCCGGATGGTAGTTTAGTTGAAAATCATAATCTTTCAAGAACTTCATCCATCTCTATTGCCCGAGGTTCAACTCCTTTTGGGTGTAGATGTACTTCAAGCTCTTGTGATGTGAAAATAGATTGAATTTCTTACCATAAAGGTAGTGTCTTCAAATTTTCAGGGCAAATACAATGGTTGTTAACTCTAGGTCATGAGTAGGGTAATTCTTCTCATGGACCTACAATTGTTGTGAAGCATAAGTGACTACTTGTTTCTCTTGCATCAAGATTGCTTCCAGCCTACTCAATGAAGCATCTGTATATAGGACATAAGTGATACCATGGGTTGGAGTAACTAAGATAGGGGTCAAAGTCAATCTCCTTTTTAGTTCTTGGAATGATAGATCTTATTCCTCATCCCAAGTGAATTTAATGATTTTCTTGGTTAACTTGGTCATAGGTTCTACTAGTTTGGAGAATTTTAGATAAATTTCATGTAGTATCCAGCTAGGCCTACGAAACTCTTGATCTTTGTAACTGCCATTGGTTGTTTCTAATCCATGATAGCTTCCACCTTCTCTAGGTCTACAGAAATACCTTCTGCTGATACTACGTGGCCAAGAAACTTGACCGTCTTCATCCAAAATTCACACTTCCCGAACTTGGCATATAATTGGTGCCTTTTGAGGGTCTCCAACACTATCTGCAAGTGTTCTAAGTGTTTAGCTTCTGTCCTAGAAGAAATCAGGATGTTGTCCATGAATACCACCACAAACTGGTTTAGGTATCGTCTAAAAACTCAGTTTATTAAATTCATGAATGCTGCTGGGGCATTGGTCAAACCAAAGGGCACCACAGTGAACTCGAAATGTCTATATCGTGTCCTGAAGGTTGTCTTGTGTATATCAGACTTCCTGAGTCTTAGGTGGTGATATCCTGACCCAAGATCAATCTTTGAGAAATGAGTGGCTCCTCTCAATTGATCAAATAGGTTGTCAATCCTTGATAGAGGGTCTTTATGGTTGCCTAGTTTAGCTTCCGGTAATTGACACATAGTCTCATAGAACCATCTTTCTTCTTCACAAACAATACAGGAACTTCCTAGGGTGACTCACTCGGCCTGATGAAGTCTTTCTCCTGGAGCTCGTCTAGTTGAGACTTCAACTTGATCAGTTCCACTAGAGCCATTCTATATGGAGGTATAGCTATAAAGTTGGTTCCAAGGTGAAGTTCAATCTTGAACTCTAATTCTCTAGTAGGTGCTAAGTTGTTTGGGAATATATCTTCATACTCCCTAACAACTACTAGGTCTTGGATTCTCTTTTGTTTTACAGAGTCTTGCTTTGAGAGTCTCTTGAACTCATTTTTCTACTTCAAACACTTTAACATGGCTATGGTTGGACTCCTCGGTAGTCTCCGTATATCTTCGTTAATTCTATAGGTTTCCCTCGAAGGTAGGGTTATGGTTACTTGCCTCTTAGGACAATCTATTTGAGCTTGGTATTGGTCTAACCAATCCATCCCCAAGATCACATCATAGCCATAAAATGGTAAGATGCATAGGTCAATTGTTATGAGTTTATCTCCAAAACTTAGGTCACAACTACACATTCTTTTTGAGGCAACAGTGGTCCCTATTGGTGTGGACACATTCAAAGTTATGGGTATTGTTTTCATCTCAAGTTGTATCCTATCAACTAGTTCTTTAGAGATAAATGATTTTGAGGCACCAGAGTCAAATAATAGTCTCATAGCAACATTAAAATTAGGAACGTACCTTCCATAGCATGGACTTGATCTTCCTGGGCCTCAACAGCAAACATTCTGCCTTGGTTTTGACCATGACCCTGATTCTGCCCCTAATTGGCATTCTGTTGCTACTGCCTACCCTGAGGATGACCGTTCTGTCGTCTTCCCTGTGGTGGTTGTTGTTGATAAGTCTGAGCAGGTGCAATTGGGCAATTTCTGGTAATATGACCCTTGTGTCTGCACATGTAACACAGTCCCTATCTCCTTGCCTGTTCCCTATACTCGTCCTTGGTATGCCTTGTTTTTGTGGTATTTTTCCATCACTCTTACTTTTTTTTCTGAATCCCTTGATTTTTTTCATTCTCGAGCCTCTTGTTCTTCCCCCTCAACCTTTGTTCCATGCTGAGCTCTTGTTCCAACGTTAAAGCCTTTTCTAGGACGCATCTGTACGTCTTTAGGCCCAAGCTCCTTACTATCTTTCAGATCTCCATCTTGAGACCTTGTGTAAAATGATTAGCCTTCATTCTCTCTTTCTTAGTTAGTTCTGGCGAGAATTTGGCCAGTTCAGTGAACTTCCTTTCATATTTGGCTCCAGTTAGGTCCCTCTGATTCAGCTAGATGAAATCTTCCTGTAGCTTATTCTGTGTCTCTTTAGGAAAGAACTTTCCATAAAAGATCTTTGTGAACTTCTCCCAACTCATTGCTTTAACATTTGTGTTAGGATTTATTTTCATCATTCGCCACCAACATCTGGCCAGTCCCTTGAAGTGATGCGTGGCCAACATCACCCTACGCGAACCTGTCACTTTCATCAATACACTCGGATGCTCCTTCATTTCCTAATACTTGTGATCGGTAAAGATGCAGTCTATGTTTCCATCAAACTAAGGAGGTTTGAGCTTCTTTAGCTCTATTAGCATCTTCCTCTACCTCTCATCTTCCAGATCTTCCTAAGTCCTCTGATGCTCTAGAGCTTAGAGTGTTGGTGCTGGCTGTTGCACAGGGATCAGTTTAGGCACATGTGGTTGTGCTGCTGCCTGAGGGATCGCTTGAGGTAAGACCCTCAAGATCTAGTCCATGAGTTTCTGAGCAATTTCAATCATCAAGGTTTCCATTTGATCCTCCATGCCAGCCGGTATCTCCTGTTTTCTTTGTTTCGTTTCGTTTCGTTGGAAGGTGTAAATCTAGTAGCATATCTTGTTGATCCGACCATTATCTACAAATCGAAAAGTTGTCACTATTCATTTCATCAAACTTTCATACTACCAGGATTCTAAATTCATGTTTCTAGGTCCTCGATTTGTTCAGTGGTCTATCAGTTTATGCTTCTAAGTTCTTTTTGTCCTTGGGTACAAGATTTGGTTTCATATGACATACATATAAACAAGTAATGCATGCTTTCAAACAATCGTACAATCATGCAAGTTCACGCTAGCATAACAAAATTCTAGGTTTCCATCTAACCTTCCATGTTCAAATGTCTCATACCACTCTAGTCTTTTACTTAGACTTCTAAACAAAAAATTGCCACACCCAATCAATTTCGTAAATGTCTCGCAACTAAGGTTTCTCGAGCCCCACTATACCTGATGGTCCCATAGTAGTCAAGCATAGGAAAACAAGTTCTTCCAAAGTCACCACTCATTTTCCAAACATCATCTGTCATTCTTCAAGTCCAAGCTTCCTCTATAACTCAGAATTCCTATGCATCTCATATCACATAGAAATCGGAGATACAAAATCTTTCCAATCTCGTGTCCAGACCAAACAAGTGTTTCATTTTTATATGTTTTCAATTTCTAAGCTATGTTCTAAAATTTTATTTAGGTTTTGATCCACTGTGCCACCCTTGGCTACTCCCAGTTCCCACCTAAGGTCTCTTTTCCTAACCTAGGATTCCAATTTGGTTGGAAAGTTCCTCTATTGAGTTGTTTACATTTGTCTAGTCAAGATACCATCTTTGGAGTAAGTTTCTTTCTTTAAATTTTTACCTTTTAATTTTCTTTTATAGAAGGTAAAAGTGTTCTTTAACTCCGACTACTCATATGAGCTGGTGGGACAACCTCCAGATCAGGTGGCAAAACCAAAGTCTTCTTAGCAGCTGCCCTTTCTCGAGTGGAATAACCTACCTCCCTTTTAATGTTTAGCTTTACTTAGGACAAACCGTACTCACTATCAGATCAACTTGCAATCTTTGTATCCAAATAAAACATTTCATAACATATATTTTCTTTTTAAAAACAATTTATAATTTCAAAAAAAGAAGGTAGGGCGTTTTAATTTCAACTCAAAGCATAGGTCAAACCTAGTTGACTTAATGCTTTCTAAATCTGATACTACCATTGGTATAAGATTGAACTTTATAATTCTAGCAGAACAACTAATGTCTAGGCTCTGATACCATGCTTGTAACACCCCAACCCCAAAACTTTCAATTGGATTCATCCACAAGGCGAGTTGGGCCGGTGTTACATTATAAGTACGCAACTTTTCTTTCTAGTCCCTTTATCCCAATTCTTATTGAACATTGTGAGCACACCTCTGATTTATTTAATTCAATAAGATAACACAAAGAGATAAAAGAACCTTTTCTTTATTCATTATTTGAATTAAATGGACAAGTACATAACTTGCATTTAAACCATTAAAATAAAGAGAATACATAATTCTAAAATAGAAACTATTTCAGCAGAAGTCTAACTTATTAAAAAATTGGACAACATGCCTTTACATAAAAAAAATATAAACTTTATGAAAATAAGCAATCTAAATCCTTAGCAAGCTTCATCATGTAATTCACTGTCCTGAAAAGATAAAAGAGGAAGAGTGAATACATAGCCTAGTGGATCATTCTAAAAACAATCAAGTTACTAATTCAAACTAACAACACATTCAAATTCAAACACTTGCATGCATTATGCATTTTAAATAGTTTCTTATTTTCAATCTTATGTTAGACTGAAAGGGGGTCCAATCCTTGATGTTATTATCAAAATACCTTTCCTTGAGTGGAAAGACAATTCTTTATTCAATATTTTAGTGGGTTTAGGGTCCCTTGCCCGTATTCCAAGTAGTTTGTGTTGCACCCATATACACACAGTATATGCAACTCATATACACATAGTATATGTAAAGAACACCTATAGTATTCCTTCAGATCACTATGAAAGTATGTGGTTCTTAATAGCAAAATCTTTTATTTGAATTCTCATAGTTATGAATCATAAAAAAATAAATATTCAGCATATTATCATCATGAAAGCATAAAAACATCACTTGCATGCATCATATTTCAAAATCAGCCTAAGCATTGGAAACTAAGCATGGGCCCACTAGGATTCTTGTTGATTTTGTTTCCCTTGTTTTATTAGACATTTTGGCCATATTCTTCACTTAGAAACTTTCCATTTCACTCATGTGAGCACAAGAGGACGTTAGGGCCTTTTTTGGTGAGGATATGATGATCATTCTTTATGGTGGCGCCAAGATTAGAGTATCTTAAGTTTTAGGAAACTTTTCCATTCTTCTTTCCCGCTGGTTTGGAGGTCCTAAGAGGGTGTACACTATTATATTTTCTTGTGTACATGGGATCATCCTTTCATGGTTTCTAAACAAGCATGGGATGGCTTACATGTGTGTATCAAGTGTGTGTGAGGCTAGTTTAGGAAATTTCTCCTTATGAGATGTTTTAGTGTGCATGGGGCATGGGTGTACATGATCATGGCATGATAACATTTCCTCTCATGTGACTTGCATGTGCCATGGGATGTCTTGGTTATTTTAACACACATTTTTGGGTTTACATGAAATATATAAAAATTCTAATCTCATGTTTGGCTAGGATTTTAAGCCCTTAGCATATATTTTTGGGTTCACATGAAATCAATAAAAACTCATACCTTATGTTTGGCTAGGGTTCTCTTCATTTTCTTTCCTAATTCCTATTCCACTGAACCATATTAGGCAAATGAACCTTTAATTGGACAAATGAAATGAATTTCAGATGCTCGAATCATGTGAGGTATTCATTCCATTCCATTTCCTTTCATTTTGTTTCTTTTTTCTTAATTTTCACTCCCCTGAGAGGTTTTTAAGCAATTAAACTTGCTAATTGATCCCTTAAATAAATTTGGTTTCATTTATCATTTCATTTCATTCTATACAAATTTTTCATGGTACTACATGCTTGCTGACAAACATCTTTAGGACATTTTACGAACTAGTTTGTAACCTCACTATATGAGTTGTTTTATGACATTTTTATTTGATTAGTTATTATAAATTGGACATGTGGTCCGCCAGACTGATTTAAGTTGTTAATTTCCTTTTTGATTTAGATTTCAGCCACTTAGGCCATATTTAGAGATTTCAATTGAAAACTTTATTCCATGTTTCATTAAACTTTAAATGTTGAAGTTAATAATTTTATTATTTGACTATTTTTGTATCTTTCCATGTGTTACCCCTTGATGTGTTCAAAGGGTTGATTAATCATTTATGCGAGTTTTGGTGTGTCCAGGATACGTTTGATATGATTTGAGACCTAAACTTAGATACTTAAACTTAGAGTCATGATAGCACAAAGGACGCGAGAATAGTTGTTTTGACAATAGAATGAAAAACTATGAATAGAGATATGAAAGATGGCATTTATCACAAGTTGGAGAAGCATTTAGTACTCGAATTTTGAGAAAAGGGGTTTGAGTAACCCAGATTAAATTGCGATAAAGTTATGATTCTCTTTGTATATAGAAATTTTTTTTACTAATATCACGTCAAACTAATGGATACTAATATGACTTTTGGCTTGTAGATATTAGCAAAAATAAGGGAAAATGGCTCAAGAGATGGAAAATACCGATGAATTTGGGTAGAGGGAGAACGAAGTGCCAGTGGTAGTAGCTCCAGCTGGGACAGTGGTGACTACAGATATGTTAGCTGAATTCGCTTAGCAAGTTGTGGAACAAGTCATGAGAAACCTCACGCAGATGCAGAACCAACCACTAGTACCGTCGCAACCATAGGCATAACTTCAACCACATGTTCATCAGGCCCCGTTGCCTAAAGGTCCAGTAGCACAGAACTGACCAATTGTGGATTACATATAACAAAAGAACCTATTGATAGAATTTCAAAAGCTGAGGTCTGGTACTTTTGAGGGCATGACTGATCATTTGGCAGCTGATGAGTAGATCACTAAGTTAAACAAACACTTGAATGCCTTAGGGCCAAATGGGACTAGGAGAGTTTTATTAACAATGCACCAGTTTGAGGGACCCACCTATCATTGGTGAGAGATGGTCATGAATGATCCTACTGATAGATGTATCTACTATGACTTGGGAATAGTTTAAAACTCTTTTTTATTCCATTTTTTCTTCACGGTAAAGACAAAAGAGATACAATCAGAGTTCAATTGATTAACTTAGAAGAATCTAACTGTTATCGAGTATGAAAAAAAATTTACTAAATTTTCTAGCTTCGCCCCCGAGCTAATAAGAGATTAGCAGTCCAAGGCAGACAGGTTTGTCGAGGGACTCAAGGTAGAGATACAAAAGATAATACATCCTCTGAGATTGACCACCCTTAAGGAAACAGTGGAAAGAACACAACTGATTGAGCGAGATCTTGAATATGAACAAGCTCTATAGAATAAACACAAGCAATCACAGTCGGAACAACTGCATGAACCTCATAGAAGACCCAGAACAGGCAGGATGGGTATCGAATGCCACAGAATCAGAACCAGGCGTAGAATTACAATAGACAACATAACCAACAAGCACGGACTGATCATGATAAGGATGAGTAGTGGGAGCAAGCAAAGAAGCAAGGGTTGTGCTTCTTATGTCGCTAAAGAGGACATATTGCCAAAAATTGTCCTAACAGAGCTCCAGCTCCTCATCATCAACAGCAGGCGCGTGGACAAGATGGTTGTCCATAATAGAGGCAAAAACCACAGCAAAATCAAGGGCAGAACCAGAATCAAGGCCAGGGACAAAACTAAGCCTGACTTTATGCTATTGATGCCCAAACTAATCTTACACCTACAGTGGAAGGTACATTTCTTTTGTTTAATGTTGTTTTGCAAGTCTTTTTGACTCAGGTGCTACTAATTCTTTCATTTCTGAACACCTAGTTGATAAACTACAATTGCTGACAAACTCATTGCCTATGACATTACATGTAGCCACACTCATAGTATCCACTGTGAACTCTATGAGATACTGTAAATGTGACCTTAGGTTTGGAGAAAAGTTAATTTCATCTAATCTCTGTGCACTTCCTTTTCATGGGTATGATGTCATACTGGGTATGGATTGGTTGACCTTATACCCAGACAAGATAGATTGTCAGAAATGGAGGTTGACCATGAGTTGCCTTTTGGTGATGTGTTTAAGATAAACGGGGATATGCAAAGATTATTGAGGAGTCCTATGATAGCTATGCTACACAGTTTAAAACAAAAAGAGGACTACAAATAGCTATTGGAAGAGGATAATGGAAAGCCAAAAGAAATTCAGGATATACCTATGGTACAGGAATATGCAGATGTGTTTTCATATGATCTACCTGGACTACCACCACACAAATAGGTGGAGTTCAAGATTGAGTTACATCCTGATACTGACCCCATAATCATTCCCCCTATAGGATGGCACCAGTTGAACTGAAGGAGTTGAAGACTCAGTTGGATGAGCTTCGTGAGAAAGGATTCATTCGTCCAAGTGAATCACCTTGGGGAGCTCTAGTACTATTTGTGAAGAAAAAGGATGGATCTATGAGGTTATGTAATGATTACATAAAATTGAACAATGTTACTATGAAGAATAGGTATCCATTACCTATAATTGATGACTTGTTTGATCAATTAAGAGGAGCCACATATTTCCCTAAGATTGATCTAAGGTCAGGATATCATCAGCTGCATATTCGAGAGTTGGACATCTCAAAGACAACATTCAGAACCAGATACGATCTCTTTCAGTTCACTATAAGCCTTTTGGTCTGATTAATGCACCAACAACTTTTATGGATTTGATGAATAGGGTTTTCAGACCTTACTTAGATTAGTTCGTAGTGGTTTTCGTTGATGACATCTTGATTTATTCAAAATCAGAGGAAGAACATGTGAGATACTTAGAGATTGTTTTGGAGATTCTTAGAAACCACCAATTGTATGCTAAATTTAGTAAATGTGAATTCTGGATGAAGATGATGAAATTTTTAGGCACGTAGCATCTATAGAAGGCATATCTGTTGATCTAGAGAACGTAGAAGCAGTCATGAATTGGAAACAACCTAAGACATTTACTAAGATTAGAAGTTTCTAGGGGTTAGCTTGATATTACTAATGATACATTCAAGACTTCTCCAGGTTAGCAGATCCTATGACAAAGCTAACTCAGAATGAAGTCAAGTTTATTTGAAATGATAGATGCGAGTCAGCTTTTTAAGAGTCCAAGAAGAGACTTACTTCAGCTCTGATTCTTATTACCTCAACTCATGTTGGGTTATACACTCTATACTAATGCGTCAAGGAATGGTTTGGGTGTTGTACTAATGTAGGACAGTAAGGTTGTCGCTTATTCTTCACGACAACTAAAGATACACGAATAGAACTATCCAACTCATGACTTGGAGCTAGCAACAGTAGTTTTTGCCTTGAATATTTGGAGACACTACCCATATGGAAAGAGATTTGACTTGTACTTAGATCATAAAAGTCTAAAGTACATATATACCCAAAAGGAGTTAAACCTCAAACAGAGAAGATGGATGAAATTCTTGAAAGATTATGACTTTCAGTTTCGTTATGATCTAGGAAAGGTTAATCTAGCAGCAGACGCCTTGAGCAGAAAATATAATAGAACTGAGAAAGAAAAAGGGCAAATGTATCAATTGATAAAGAGTTATAATTTGGGTGTTAGAATGGATGAGAATCAAGCATTGGTATTCACTATGGCGTGCTAGTTAGAACTACTCCAATAGATCCAGGAAGAGCAAAAACATGACAGATGGATCTTAGATCTTATTAAAAGGATTAAACAAGGCAAACATAGTGGTTTCAAAATTGATATAAATGGCATGGTGAAATTGGAAAATAAGGTTTGTGTAGCTGAGAGCGAACAAAGTCTACAAAAATAATTGGGTACCAAACTAATGATGAACACAACATTTCACCTACAGACAAATGGGTAGTTAAAGAGAGTAATACAGATCTTGGAGGATATGTTGAGAGCATGTGTCCTTCATTTCAAGGACAACTTGAGCAAGCACTTGCATTGAGTTGAATTTCCCTATAATAATGGCTAACAAGCAAGTATCCAAGCGGCACCCTATGAGGCTTTATACAGTAGACCTTGTAGGTCACCACCATGTTGGGTAGCAGTTGAGGATCAAGTGCTTACAAGACCAGACTTGGTTTAGGAGATAAATGAACAAGTCAAATTGATTCAGAGGAGATTAGCAACAGCTTAGAGCAAATAGAAGAGCTAGAATGACAGACAGAGGAAACCCCTAAAGTTCTAGGAGAGTGACAAAGTGTTTCTAAGAGTTAGTCCTTAGAAAGGTATGAGAAGATTTGGGCACAAGGGAAAACTTTCACCAAGATTTATTGGGTCATTTGAGATCACAATGCGGGTCAAAGAATGTGCAAATGAGCTCAACCTACATAACCAGATATATTCAATTCATAACGTATTTCACATATCGATGTTGCGAAAGTACGAGCCTAACCCCTCTCATATCATTCACTGGGAGGAAATACAAGTACAAAACAACGCCACATACAAGGAGTCAGCAATTAGTATATTGGATCACAAAGTACAAAGCCTAAGAACAAAGGACATCCTACTTGTCAAAGTCTTTTGGAGGGCATCATGGTGTCAAAGAGGCAATGTGGGAATTAGAAAGTAAAATGTGAACCAAATATCTCAATCTATTCACAAGGAGCACTTGAACAACAATGTTCCAAACAATGATTCAGGTAAGCGACTTCAAATTTCAAGAACAAAATTTCAATTAAGGGGGGTAGATTTTAATAATATAAAAATAATAATAAAAGAAAATAGTAAATAAATAAATAGATATAATTTAGTGGTATAAATATATATATATATTCATTACAATTTACACATGGGGAGGCCACCACATGTGTAAATTTAAAACATTAAATAAGTTTGTTAAAGATACAGAAGTACAATCACATGTATTTAAACATATATATATATATATATACACACACACATGCATATACTTGCATATATGCATAAATAGAGTTTTTGACCTGATTACCCTTAAGATTTTTAAAAATAATGAAAATGCCCTTGCTCTTAAAATATTGACGCCCCTACTTCACCTTTGCACAATCATCATCAAGTCAGCACCATATCAGCATCGAGGTGGCATCCACACTGGCCGACTAAGGTCCATTTGTGCTAAAAGCATCTTTACAAAGACGCTTTTACCACAAATGGGGCTCGTGCTTAAGGCATCTTTTGTAAAGACGCCTTAGGCACAAATAGGATTTATGCTAAAAGCGTCTTTACAAAAGATGCCTTTAGCACAAATGGGGCTTGTGTTAAAGGTGTCTTTTGTAAAGACGTCTTTTATAAAGATGCCTTTAGTACAATATTTATAAAAACAATTAGCTACTCGAGGGAAAGGTAAAAAGCCAACATAAAAAGCTGCTGCATTTTTACGGTTTGAAAACATAAATCTCTCACAGTCTCTGCATTTTTACTATCGTTAGGGATTCTCTCACAATCAAAAAGGGGTTTTCTTATAGTCGAAGGAATAGAAGGAAGCAACCAGATTTTCTAGTGTTAGGTATATCGACAGTTTGTAGTCTTAAGTGTGTTTTGATGCACAAGCTATAATGGGTCATTTTGATTTTATTTTTTCAAGGTTTTCACTATCGCCATGTTCATTACGATTCGGCAAGATGTTGAGAAAAGCTTAGGGTTTGTTGTTTCTAGGTTTTTGTTGGAACTAGAATTTGTGAGAAAAAGCAAAAGAGAAAAAAGAAATTAAGGGTTTTGGGTGATTTTGATCTTCCTATCATTAGCTTTGTTCAATGTAAACACTTCATCTTGTACAAGATATAAAGATTTTATCTCATTTTTTTATACTCATTATGACCTCAAAACCTTAGCTTTTGATTCCTCCGATTGCATACATACATGCCAAAAAGAAAGCACAAGAAGAAAGAAACACACACAAAAAGAAAAAAAAAGAATGATATAGAAAGAAAAAAAAAAGGAGGAAGGGATTGTTTGGGACTACGATTGCAAATAATCCGATAATTTAGATCATGATTTTCTATGATCTAAATAAATCAATGAACTAGATGATCTGGATTGAATTCAATTCTATTTTTTGGGTTCTTTTTTGGATAATTGAGGTCAGGGTATCTAGGTTTTGCACATAATCCCTTAGATCCTTGGTCGCTAGAGGAGGAAACCTACCTAGTGGCTAATGCTAGTAGAGTGTCACACTTGTAACTTCTTTTCTTGAGACAAGTGCCTTGAGCCACACTATTGATGTTTCATTGGTTAATTATTTTTAAAATTTTGGTTTGTATGATCTAAATTCCACACTCTTCTTTTTCACCACCTTCATTCGAAAACAACTTGATGATTCATTTACAACTGCCCATTTTCTTAATTGGCTCAAGCATTAGAGTTACTTGTCATTTACAATTGGGAGAAGGAGGCATTCCTTTTCAAGGCTTTTAAAATATCGACCAACTGCTCCTGCCTACAATTGGTTGTGCTTGGAAAACATATATCACAAGTTTCCATACACTATTGCAACTGACATTTGTGCATTGGCCACCTTTACTATGTCCCCTTATTTTTGTATATTTACCTTTAGGTTGTGTACAAGTTCATTTCCATGTTTTTCCTTAATTCCTTTGTTTCATTCATTTGAGACATGTTTTACAATTCTACCATAGTTGAATCTATTATCATTTGGAAAAATAATGCATGGATGGTGCCCTTTTTCTCCTCTAGTAACTTTCAAGAACACTTCCCCTCTAATTGTAAGTGTCTTCAAGAGGAGAGTATCCCCTTTTTCTTGTTTGTAATTTGATAATGAGAATCTTTTAAAACCAAATGAAATGATTGGTAGAATGTATGTTATCAACAACTAGATAGGGTGTTGCAGTTTCTTGATAGATAAGCATCTTGCTCACCATCCAAAAACCATGATGGAACACATTATCATTATTATTATTACACAATTATATATATAAGATTCCAATAATTTAGACATTGGGATGATAGAAAACATTGAAAAATTATATCCAAAGTTTGTAAATATAAACTAGTGGTCATGCAAACCAATTGGGAAGGTTAGTCTTTTTGAATTGCGAAAATTTGTCTCATTTTCGATCTTTAAGTGTTGTACATTAAATTACTATCTAACCATTACCTCATTGTGTTTTCAGGGTATTTATTACTATTTCTACCAATTTTTAAGAAACAAAGCAAAGGTTATTGCAGTTGCTCAAAGAAAGAAAGGACTTGGTGATTGTACCATTGGTATGTTTTCTTGCCTTGTTCTTGATTTCAACATGTGCCCTTCGTCTTGAAATGGGATTGTTTGTAGTGGTAGCAATGTTGCCAGTGTTGTTGTTGATGGTCTTAAATTATCTGTTGATGCTGATTTGAGTATTTTTGCTAACCTAACTATGCTCTTGAAGCTATCAATAGCTAACAATTCCATTGCTGGTGTAATCCCTAGCAACATTTATGTTGTTGATTTATTTTTCCTTTTTTTCCTTGCAAGCAAAACGAGGGCACGTGATGTTGTACTAAATGCCATTTAGTTTCCTCTAGTTGATATTGGTATAGAAAGAACCACTGGATTTGTCTAGAATATCACTGGTGGAAGTGATTTGACTTTGTTTTAGGTATATGTACTGTTTTTATTTTTAGTTCAAACTCTATGCGTAAAATCTTGATTCTTGAAGGGAGGTCTTCAAATCCCATGAAAGCATTTAAGAAAAAACACTCTATGAAATCATATGTTGGTCCCCAACTTGTTAATACACCTAATACAGCTTTGTTACTTCACAAGAAAATTGAAACAAATCTTCTTAAATTCCTTTTACCTTTAGTGTTACACATGAGAGAACATCATAATGAAATTCATTATTCACAGGGGCAAAAGCTAATCATATTTAGAGCTATTCTTAATCTGATATTTATGGAATTGTTTGTATAACTTGATCCAATTAGACCCGTCCAAAAGAAAATGGGTTTGTAGTGTCATTTAGGTTATGTTTGGTTCACAACTTATGTTTGCAGCATTCTTTATGATCCATTTGGTTCATGATTTGAATGTAATTTTCTGTATCCACAAACCCTAAAGCACAACAAAACGTGTTCGGTTCAAGGGAACAACCTTTTTAGTGTTGTTGTGACTTGGTTTCATATAAAAAAAAAATTAGTTCATTTTTTTTTTCAATATCAACAAATGATTCTATTTTGCCAATGTAAAATTTGTTTTTATACTAAAGTTCTTTTGCATATCAAAAAAAAAAAATTTAAGTGATTTCATTTAAATGGTGTTACCATACCATGGGTGATTCAATTAGAAAACTTTACTAAACCAAGAAGTTGTTCATGTTAATTTTATTTTTATTTCGTCAACAAGTAATTCATTTATTAAATTAATATATATATTTCAATTTTCATTAAATACCTTCTAAATAAGTGGACAAGTTCAAAAAGAGCCATCATGATTTATTGGTCGATTGAATTCATCATAATTTGATCAACTATTATTAATTTTTTTTTTTTTTTGCTATTTATGCAAAGCATAGAAAAAATAGAACATGTTTTGTTATTTTTTAACTATGCTATGAATGTTAGTGTTTTATTTCTTGCATTGTATGATGATGACTTATTGTTTTGTTACATTCAGATGTTAGATAGGCTTGTCTTGGTGATTTGTTATATTGATGGTTTTGTAATTCATGGTCCACAAGGAGCATCATACGATAGATCACCAAGCAATGTTTTGAGAGTTTTGATGGATATTGAACTTGTGACGACCCCCCTCAGGACTTATTGATGTTGCCATCATATGGGCACGGGCCCCTACAATCCCCCTTAGGGCACTCTGGGCTAGGTATTCACTCACAGGTGTTGTCCCTTCCCCTAGGAATTTTCTTTCGCCTCAGCAGAGATTCGATCCTAAGACCCTGGGGGTTAAGTACTCAAATCCTTCCCCATCCGCTACCATTGCGGATGAGGAATGAATTAAGTATTTGAGCCCCAGGTCTTGGGTTCAAATCTCTGTAGAGGTGAAAGAAAATCCTTGGGGGCAGGGACAATACCTTTGAGTAACCACATAGCACAGAGTACCCTGAGGGGGGTTCTATGGTCCCACGAATGATGGCAATAGCAATAAGTCCTAATTGGGTCATCATAGAACTTGAAGAATTTGAAAGGGTTATTCGAAGTGCATGTGGGATTTCAGTCGGAGCATGTGGGATTGAATATAACTTACAGATTGAATGATAAAACTAATTGTGAAAACTATTAATATGTATCAACTGTCAGTCTACATGGATCAAATTTAGAAAATAAAAATTTTATATAATAACATATGGATGCACTCAAAGATAGAATAGAATATGATATTAATTAAGTAATTATGAAAAAAAAGAACAATAAAGTATTAATTTAGAACAAAGATTTCCAAAAAATTAACCTTCTGAAAACTATATATATATAGATCAAAATGTCAAACTTGTACAAAATTAGTTTAAGAAATAAAAATAATACACTAGGACATGGTGTATGCTCAAAATAGAGTAGAAAATAATCTAGTTGAAGAACTTGTGAAAGAAAATTAACAAAAACATTAAATTAGGAAAATTTTTCGGAAAATTTAGTTGCTGGAAACTTCATGAGAAAATCAGTTAAAAATAAAATAATAAGTTAAATTGATAGGCTATAACCTATTGGTTTGTACAGTAAGGCCATTAGGCATTGAAAAATAAATAAATAAATAAAATTATAAGGAAAATATTTTTGGTAGAAAAAAATTAGATTTCTAACTTTTTGGAAAAAATAATAATAAATATAATAAATATAAATGATTGAATTTTTATTAAAAATATTAGTATACATAGAAAAGGATTCTATGTGTGAGTTATGCATTAAATCTAATTATCATGTAATATATGCATAGTAATTTAAATTAATCTTTTAAGTAAAGATTTATCATAGCATGTTCAATAAAAAAAATCAGTTATGATGATTTTTATAACAAAAAAATATTATTCGTTAAGTTCACAATGGAAACTAGAGTGATAGTGTACTATTAAATAAAAGAATAAATAAACATAAAAAATTAAAGATTTAAAATACTAAAGTTAGATAAATTTCTAAGAAAATTATTTTTACATGATTTAGGTCAACATCTTAAGTAATTATAGACGTAGTGCAAATCTCGAGATCACCGAACGTCGAAACAGGTGGAGGTGATTACCTTACTCCTTAGTCTTATTTAGGTTTCAAATATTGGACATGATTGTTATTTGTTTAATTTGAATACCTAGAAACATGCTAGGGTGTATTCAAATATTAATTTGGTTTTATGATATCTTTTGTGAGTATGAATGATGTACATGATCAATGTATCCATGCTCGTTGTTTAATCGCTTTCATGACATGAGATTATATGCATGCTTGAAATTACATGTTCATTCCTTACGTTCTATTCCAAAATACTAAACATGATGACAATAAATTATTGAGTGAAACTGAAGTAAGTTAACTTAAGATTCGAACCACGTACCGTTACAGTAGTCCACAAGGGATCACTGTGGGTGTTCTCACGATTGGAACAATAGTTATAGTCCGTAATTCTCGATTACAGAACGATGGGTGAGTCCCTAATTCTTGGTGATGGAGCGATGGGTGAGTCTCTCACTCTCGGTTTGGGTGATAGGTGTCCCTATATCCCATTAGAATCTAGCATTTTGTGCATTTTCCTAGTCTCTTTTGATCTGATAATGATGAGTGAATATTGGGAGTTAATCTTTCGGTCTAATTAACAACTGTTCAACAATTGAATGTTTGAAACGCCTAATGTATGTTAAGTGTTTGCATATTTGATATTTTGATTTGAATAAGACTATGGATGTACTATACTTAATCCACTGAGCTTTTGAGCTCATCCTACCATTCCATTTTCGGTGACATTTGAGGTGGCACTTGCTGACCGCCATCTTCAGGACAATTTATTAATTAGTTTGTAACCTCACTGTAGGGATTGTTTTATGACATTTTTATTTAATTAGCTATTATAGATTGGACATGTGGTCCACTAGATAGATTTTAAGTTGTTAATTTCCTTTATGATTTAGATTTCAACCACTTAGGCCATGTTCAGAGATTTCAATTGAAAACTTTGTTCCACACTTTATTAAACTTTAAAAGTTGAAGTTAATGATATAATTATTTGACTACTTCTATATCTTTCCACGTTTTACCCCTTGATGTGTTCAAAGGGTTGATTAATCATTTATGCGAGTTCTGGTGTGTTTAGGATGTGTTTGATATATATGATTTGAGACATGAGAAAGTAACGTCCTGGTTCTCAGTAAATGATACGTGTATACATATTTAATATAGAATGGGCACGCTTCTCTATGTGTGACCTCGATGTGATAGGAATGAAGCATCGAAAACTGGGGTGTTACATAATGAGATCATGATTATGTTATTGTTACATGTGTGATGAATCATGTCTATGAAATTGTTTCAATATGCATGATATTGTAGATAAATATCAGGTATTAGTGATATACATTGACGTGACAATGCCTTTTTGTTTTTTTAATGCCCTAAGATATCATGAATTTAATGATGGAATATATGGAATAAAACAAACATGCACGGAGCATGATAACACTATATGGAGTATATCTCGTTTACTTGTATAAAATGATTGACCATAATGAAGAATCAAACAATTAAAATAATAGTCCACATTTTGGGACTATTGGGTGGTATTAGTCCACAAGATGTTTTTGTGATGTTGGTTGGGCCAGCCACTCATTAAAAAACTCTTCATAAGCTATTTGGGTTGTGGGCGAACCTATTTTCAAGAATTTACTGCTAGACGATGTAGTATTTGAACCACCTGCATGTTCCTGACAAGGTCATATGATGGTAATGGTCCATGGGCTACATAGGGCTTGCAACAATGACCAACCATAAGACAAATAAGTGATTGAAACGCTTAATGTATTGTAATGTATATTCAATTGCTATCAATATATGTTTGAATGAATTAAAGTAAGATTTATGTGACCCACTAGGCTCATACGACTCACCCCTTTTCTATTCTTTTTAGATGTAGGTTCTCACTAAGTTGGGGTGAAATTGTTCCCTCTATCTATTTTTGGCCCATTCTTGTTTATGGTTTTACTTGAACTTGGAATGTAGTATTTTGGATTTGCTTAATTGTGTGCCCTACTAACAATAAAGGCAACCGTTTGATGTGATATGGGCCCAATTTATTATTCAAACAAACATTTGTTAGCCTCAATGAGACATATTTTCAAGAATTTTAAATGTTAGATTTAATATTTGCAATACTGTTTGTCTTCGTTTGTTTATAATTACCAACTTCAATAAATAACATAAATTGATAGTGATACCCGAAGATACCCGAAACCCATGAGGGTTTAGTATGGACAACATTTTCGAAAGAAATTCCCTTTTCTATTACAGAATTGATTTTTAAATTTAATGAAAAGATTTCCTTAAACTAGCAACTTTGGACCTAATAAATTGGCATAGAAAATAATTAGATAATGAGGGTCTCACAAGTTTTGTCCAAATAATCCTGTATTTACTCAAAAATTAATATTTATTAGATTTTCACACAAAGAATTCAGGTGCGTCAAGGTTACAAAAAGAAGGGTTGTCACATTTAAATACTAATCTCTCAACATGTTCTTGTGTGATTTGATTTACCCATCTTACTTATATGTAACATCCCAACTCCCAATGACCACCTATGAGGTTACAAATGTTAATACTACCCTAGTTCATCATTAAATGTAATATAATAAATTAATACAAAAGTAAATTATGATAGTTTATCAACCATCTGTTCACTGTACACAAAGAACTCATTGGGGTCACTCTGGAATAGGACATTACTAATACTCCTAGTACGTGGGTCACATTCTCACATAAAAACAAATAGACAAAAACAACTACATGATAACTAAATACAATATCGTGGAAACTCCAGCTATTAAGTTTAATCATCAATGAAATAATTTTCTTACATTTCAATAAAACAAATGCTATCTAGATCCCATGGACTTTGGTTATTCAACTCACAAAATTGAAACAACTATGAAACTATAGAGCTACCATGCCCAACAAAACCAAAACCATTACTGAAAATAAACGTCAGCTGCGAGGATGTCTCAATCGCTCCATGCTATTGCTAACCTAAAATGTTAGAAGTGGAGTGAGCTAAAGGAGTCCAATGGATCAAACCAAATATTTAAACCATTATAACAATTAAATAAACATAGATGTCACACACTTCCAAGCATTAGACGTTTCAAACATCAAGCTGTTTTAAGTTGTCATTAAGACTGAAAGGATTTTCCTCGATATCTCCTTATGGTCTGGTATATCATCTAAAGGTGACACCCTAAGACACTTTACCTATTCAAGACCTAAATTAGGGAGTGAGGTCATCTGTGACCCTCAGTTCCACCTCACCATGATTACCGTCGTAATAGTAGTATCAATTTCAAGAATCAAATAAACGATCGAAGCTGAGTTTGGGTTAGGGACACCCACGATGACACATAATGGTTGGTCATCACCTTGTTATGTGGTTATTTCATGACATCATTCGATCACTATCGAGTAACATCCAAAATAATAACATGATATTCAATCATTCAACCCATATGGATAATAAATACACAAAAGGATATTTTATGCATTCATCCATCCAAGTCATTTAATCATATCATTAAATATATACATATATAATTTATTTCAACTGAAATAATAATTTAAAACCTGGTAGTCATCTTTACTTGTCCAAACATCCCACTGCTTCGAGTTTTGCACTACTTTAGATGTATCCAAGATGTTGACCTAATTCAGATCAACAAATATTTTTAGTAAATTTATTTTTCACTCTTTATTATTATTTATTTATACCACATTATCGTTATTTTCAGTGCATTCATTGTTTTTTTCTTAATGTGTTGTACACTGTTCCACCAATTTATTTGTGGGCCTATCCAAAATATTATTTTTCATTTATGAACCATATCATGAAAGAATCATATGCTTAATAAAAATTCTAATTTATCATTTTTTTTGTTTTTAATAAAAATTCCAGCGAGGCGTTTTTGTTTAAGATTTTCTTAATTTTAGATTATGCTACTTATTTTTGTATTTTATTTTTCATTTAGCCTAAAAGTCACTCTTTTTCTTCAATTATTAATGATTTTGGTTTTCTAATCCAATTCAAGCATGAACTAAATCATGTAATGTGACGACCCATGTTTTGATACACAAAAATATTCGGGTCCGATATATGTATTTTCTGGAATTTTAATGGAAATACAAGGATTTATCTCAATTTTCTCAATTTTATATTA
>JAJIYU010003209.1:0-27486 GCA_030144865.1 Tinospora cordifolia | reverse complement strand
CAAGGGCATCTCTAGCCTGGTACCATCTGCCCACTTTATTTTTATGTGAGCAACACTGTTACATAAATAATGTACATGGTATAAAAATGATGTAAATTGATTGGAGAAAAGGTCAGGGTGTGATGCGACCTTTATGTCAGAATAATATACCTTTTATATTATTTGGACCCGTTTGGTGCATAAGATGAAATAAAATTATTTTAGTGGAATAAGATAAAATGAAATAAAAATATTTTTTTTTTTAAATAAAAGTCCAAAATTTTTTTTAGGGTGAGATAACTCAATCCTACCAAAAATTGTGGGTTTGAGTTTTTCCACCAATATAAGATAAATAAGTGGGTCCGACCAATTTTTTGTCCTATCCCATGTAGCCCCAAACACCGAATTAGGATAATTATTTGTCTTATCCTATTCCTATCCTATATAACAAACATGACCTTTTGGTTTAATGGGTTGGAAATGTTCTAGATATACTGAATTTGTATTTATTTAAATTTCACATTACAACAAAAATTTTTTAGGGAAAATGTTAAAAATAAATATTATGATTGTATATATATATATATTTGTAACTTCAGGTTTATAATTATTTAATAAAGAGATACACACCTTAAATACACATCGTCTATGGTTGGTTAAGAATGTTATAGTTATAAAAAAATATTTTAATATATTTTTATTTTGAAACATTCAAAACGGACCAGTATGTTGTTACCCCTACGTCTCTTAGATTACCTTAGAACCACTGTATTGGCCAGAAAAAGTACTGGGACTAAGTTTTCATCAAAGTCATCCACATCGTTTTCTAAGAGTTGTAATAGAACTGATGATCTGATCAATCAATGAGTCAAAGTTTGTATGCCTAGGCTGATCAATCATTTTAATTCATTCTCATGTCAATTTAATCATCAAATTAGACTTAAGTAAAATTTCTTGTAATCAATGCTGAGCACAAAGCCTTGAAGCCCTCTTTTGTTGACCATCCTCATGCAAGGCTGTATGACGTTTCTTCATTTGACTGCTAACTTGTAAGTTCCTTGATCATTTTATTGTGAATAATTCATTTAATATTATTCTCCTCTTCACTTCAATACCAGCCCACTTGCTCCTACCAACTTTAATTATCAAAAAAAAAGTCCAACACTTAGTTGCTTCTCAACATATTATTTGAATTTGTGCCATCACATGTTTCTTTTCTTTTATTTATTTTTTTATTTTTTGTTGGGGCCATTGTTCAAGATAATTTATAGGTCTACTTGAAGCTAGTCGATTCAACTTAATTAATTAGTACTTTATGGCAACAAACCTTGCCGTCAATTATTTTATCCGTGGCTTTCTCAAACTAAGTAATAATAAAGATTCTCTTGCACTGGACGACCTCTCCTACCTCTTCCTACCAAGTAAGTTTTTTATTTTGTGAGCAAATATAATTTATTATTGCTGCAACACCCAGATTTTTTTTTTCTCGAATGCTGTTCTAATATTTGTCTAAAGTATTTTAAAATAATTTATGTTTTCATCTAATTAAAAAGGCAAAACTCTATTTATCTTTGTCTTCTTCTCATGAAAATCATCTTATTCTTCTATTGCCATTCTTCAAATTTCGTTTTCCTGCCTGTCTTCCTACACTTCTTTTCTTAGTTAACTCACTCTTTAGAACCAAAAAGGAAGTTCAATCAAATCCAATCAAGCTTTTCTACTTTGTTCGGTAGGATAATAGTCAAAGCTTAGGTTCTATCCTGTCTGTGTCTTGTATTAGTAAATCAGGAAGTGCAGTTTTGTTGGGAGTGATGAACCACACTTCCAAGGTGAAAATAACACTACTACTACATTTTTTTTGACACACACACAACACAACAAGAAGCAGAAAGATTCAATTGCCCACATAAAAACATAAAAACATACGCAAATGCCTAAGTTTATCAAAAGATACTATATACTAATGATTTGTTTAAACTTTAATTTGACATTGCTCTATCTCAGTAGATTTAAATAATTTAAATGGCCAGATGTTGGTTTCAAAATAAAAATAGAGTCGTCAAGCAACATCTTACTTGTTAGATCATTTATTATGTGAATTGTGAAATGGACATAAACTTGAAGGAGTTGATTGTAGCTTAAGGTTTGTACTAATATTATAATTAATATTATAATATTATAATTCATGTCATAAACGGGTCGTATCGTAATTCATGTTATAAACAGGTTGTGTCGTAATTCATGTCATTAACAGATCGTGTCGTAAACAGATTTGAATCATATATAACAAACTCAAATTCAACCCATTTGTTAATCGTGTCAGATTTACAAATTTATACTAAACCATTTTATTAACTGTGTCATAATCGTGTACCTATATATAACCTATTTAACCTTTATAACTAATTTTTAATATTATTTTTTATAAAAATATTAATAAAATATAAAACATAAATAATTTATTAAAAATAAAGTAGATTAAAAAAATTATGTTTTTAAAATAATGAAAAATTATACTATTAACATAGTAATAGATGCATTAATTTTAAATTAACTTTCTTATAATTTATTTTTTAACTTATTCATAATTGTATTAAACATGTCATTTTTGGGTTTAGCGGGTAAACCTGTTTATGACTCAAATCCATTTATGTTAAACCTATGACAATCCATATTTTGAGACACCAAATTCATGGATTCAATATATGTATTCACATGTGCTTTTCTAAATTTTTTTATGAAAATACATGAATTTTCTCAATTTTTCTTGATTTTATCCATTTTAATTAAAGAAAATTAGATTAATAGAGAAATATAAATTTTGGGAAGAGAATACATTAATTATTGAGGAAATATAATTTTTAGAGAAAAATATGATTTTTGGAGTGATTATTTAATTTTTAGGAATGAATAATGAATTTTTGAGTAATTATTTAATTTTTGAGAAAAAAATGTTGATTTTTGGGTAGAATATGTAATTTTTAGAAAAAAATTTATAAATATTGAAAATTAATTTATAGTTGAAAATTTTGAAGGAAGTGATGGACAAAAGAGTAAATTTACAAAAAATAAAATGATATAGATAAATGAAGAGAAGAGAAAATGAAAAAGAAAAGAAAAGAAAAGAAAAGAAAGGGAAAACCAAGAAAAAAGGGGGTTTTCGGGCCCAAAGGTGCATGGGTTGAGAAAACGCACAGGCCGCCTAGCTTGTGCGAGCCAAATTAGGTGCGTGGGCCAGCCTAGGCATTTGGTGGCCCACGCGCCTAGCCAAGCGCAGCCCGCCAATTCTCTCTTCTCTTTCTCCCCCATTTTCTAGCAACAGTAACAACAATTTTTAGAAGAAACTAGCTATGGACCATGGCTTTGACCATCAATCAGAGTTGTTGGCTTGAAATCTGAGCACGAACAACAAGGGATCTTGCATGGCAACCAATGAGCTATGTGGATAGCCACGTGGCAACCCATTTGGCCATGCAAGGAGCCTGCCAACATGCAAGAAAACCTAATTTATGCAATTTTTGCAGTTGCAACACCCATTTTCAATAGCTTTTTTCTCCATCGTCCCACAACCATTTTCTATGAAATTATAGTCTTTGGAAAGCTTTTAGTTTCCTCTACAAGATTGTGCACACCGATGGTCGAAAACTAGCCATTAGAGACAAAAATGACTACCAAAGTGAGCTATTCAACATAGTTAAAAATATAGAATAGAAAAACTGTGTTGATCTAAACTTTGGAGGGGTGGTTCCTAATACATCTAATATTAGTTTTTGAGGCAAAACACTCTTTTTAATCCTTGTCATGTGTACTTCAAGTCCTCTTTGTTGGAAAACAAAAATTGAGCTCTTGAACATGGTTTACAGGGTGACAAAGTTGGTTGCTTGCTAACTGTGATAGTAAAAATACTATTGGAACCAACTTTGGGGCAACGGTTGATTTTGTTAGGAACGTCTGTTTGGATTGATTGCTAACTGTTAGGACCGTCTGCTTGGTTTACAGGGTGACAAAGTTGGTTGCTTGCTAACTGTGATAGTAAAAGTACTACTAGAACCTTCTTATATCCTCACATTTGAGGATATAAGAAGGTATAAACCTCATACCCTACGTTTTTGTATTCGTGATTTTCTATACAGGCAAAATTACCTCAGTACATGAGTATTCTAGTGAATATTCAGGCGTAGATCAAATTTGAAAAATTTTGTGTAAATCCGACGCATGGATTGATTGCAGAAAAATTAGAAAATTTGCTACGTAGATAAAACAAAAAGCCAGAAATTTGACTAAGTGTGAAAAATTTAGAATTTTGACCAATTTGACCCAATTTGACTCAAATTGACCAAATTTGACCAAAATTTATCATGTTGACCAATTTTGACTAAGTTTGATTAGTAAACCAAGTTTGAACAAATTTGACTGTGTCAAATTTGGGTTGACCGAGATCGGTTAGGGATAGTGGAAGTAGAGTTGAGCCATATTGCTCAAAGGAACTAAAATTGAGTTTAAATAATGTAGATCCAAGCATATATTGTAGGATTAGACTGAGTGTTGACGGGACATCGGTGTGCGAAACACGAGGTGAGTAGTGTAATTCAGGTGTTTACTTTAACTTGTATTCCTTGTATAAAAGATGTGTGAAATGACATGGGTTGAATGGTTTCATGTGATTGAAATACATTGAATTGGTTTTGAAATATATAGATGTACATCGATGATGAGACCGTAGGCTTGAGGTCCGAGAGCGAGGTCAGGATTCATGATGTGATTGAGATTAAACTCGAGGTTCGAGTGTGGGTTTCGGGCATATGATCAATGTGCCTAGCTTCCGACCCACTCGAGTGACAACACTTGAAGATTGAGTACAAGGTTAGGGTATTCGAGGAATACTCCTAGCTCATGACCCGCTTGAGTAGGTGGTATGCCTGACTTACGACCTGCTCGAGCAATGACTATTGGGTTGGATCTGATGATTTGAAACCCTAGTCTGGATATAATTTTTTTCTACTAACATATATTTAAAATATTCTTCTTTAAACTGTTGCATTGGTTATAACTACTTTTACTCTATGCCATGATTTCAATCACTATTTTATATGCATACATTCACTATTTTTAAAAATGTTGGTTATATGTAACATACTAGTTTTACTACTCACTGAGCCGTGTTGAAATTTAGGTTCACCACTTTACTAACATTTTAGGTTCTTCGATGGCTGACAAAGGGAATGGCATGGTGATAGCCTAGTCCCTTGGTAGTTCCTTTTCCTTTTCGTGATCTTTTTATTAGAGGTTGGTCATTTTTTTGTATATGTAAATATGGTTAATTGTGTATTTCTGAAACGAGACAATATGTCATATTTAAATGATGTTTCTCTTTGTAATGTTTGCTTACTTTTGCACTTGAATCCTAAAATTATTCTGATATCACTTATTGTTGCAATTGGAAAGGCTTAATAGTGATCGGGCGAACTTGACACGGTGAAGGGGTTCAGCGAGTCATTGTGCTAATCAGGCCGCCCTTTGGCCTATGAGAGAGGCCCCGACAAAATTAAAACTCGTTAAATGTGTATTGTGTTTGGTCAAGGTTATTGTTTCGTGTCATAAATTGCCACCCTAATTTTAATAAAAATGGAAGCAAATATTGAATTTTTTCATATGAGCGAGTTTGTCACCAATTGAAACAATTAAGTATATATCTACCCAACCCCTTGCCAACTTTCATTGATCATAACATATATTTGACCAGTTGAGTCACACATCTCCATGTACCATAGAGTTCTACTTGAGTGAAAAGCAGCAATGAAGGTACTAGTGGACAACCAACCTTACAAAGTGATTGTAATAGGTAAGCATATTATAATGAAAATGAAGATGACATGAAAATAGTAACAAATGAAATGACTAATAATGACATTGTAGATGATGTTCTTACTCAAAATGGCAATCATTTAATCCTACAAAGAACAATTACAAAGGTGAACTCGATGAAAATGAAAATGGTGAGGATGGCACCTTCGTAGATGGTAAGATGTTTGAGGTGCGTGATTTTTCTTTTGATCTACCTAATTTATTTGATGACATGATTAATGAAGATGTGCTAATTATAGAAATAAGAACACGAGTAAAAATCATGCGAGGATATGATTAGGTACCAATTCCAATGTACTGCAATATATATAGATTTTGATAATGACTAACCACATATAGTTTGGAATACAACTTATCAAAACAATGATAATGGATTGTATAAACAACTAAGGATTAGTAGTAAAAATGACTTATAAATACAACGCATAAATATTGTACTAAGCACCACCATAAATAAGTAATTGTTGATTTTGATAAAACTTCTTGGGTAGTACATTACAAACAAATAAGTGATGGTTGCAAATTGAGGTAGCATGCATTCAAACACAAACGCATGGTCTTTTGAAGTTATTGAATACCATGCAACTCTCACATATATATATCACAAGATCATTCATTGGAGCCAACCATTGCTATAGTTACTTTTCACCAAATTGGAGAAATACATTTGGAGATGGTGTTCATTGCAAAAGAATATGGAATGTCAAGAGAAAAGATTTTCTCCAATATTTTTAGTGATAAACACTACAAGAAATTGATGATAAAACAATGTGTATTCAACAATGTGCATCAACAACCGTTGCAAGGCATACGACAACGTTCATAAACTGTCTGTTGTAAAATCACTTATGTAAAATGCGTACAACAACATTCACGTTGGGAACGTTATTGAAAAGGCTATTACAATGAGCACTCGAATGTTGTTCTATGCTTCTACAACAGTCGTAGTTGTATGTTGTTGAATGACTCCTTTTACAACGTTCATAAGTAGATTGTTGTTAAAAGGACATAAGGTATTACAATACTCATTCACGAACTTTGTCTATACAATGGTTTATTTGACAATGGTCTATAACAATGTTGAAGGCTTGCATTCTAGACTTTAAGGGGAATTGGAGCAAATACTTACACTTGGCAGAGTTTGCCTATAACAACAGTCATCAGGCAAGCATAAAAATGGCTCCATTCGAAGCGCTTTATGGAAGACCCTGCAGATCACTTACCTATTGCTCTAAACTTGAAAATCAAGTATTAACTGGGCCAGACATAGTGGAAGAAACGAGCAACCAGGTCAAGTTAATACAAAAGAGACTGATTGTTGCACAGAGTTGTCAAAAGAGCTACGTTGACAAAAGGAGAAGACCATTAGAGTTTCAAGTTGAGGACAAAGTATTCCTGAGAGTCAGTCCTCAGAAGGGTATTATAAGGTTCAGATTCAAAGGGAAGTTATCTCCGAGGTTTGTAGGACCCTTTGAAATACTTAAAAGAATTAGAGGATGTGCTTCTGAGTTGGATCTACCAAATCAAATGACTTCAGCACATAATGTATTCCATGTATCCATGTTGAGGAAATATGAACCTAACCCCTCTCACATCATTTATTGAGAGGAAGTGAATATTCAAGATGATGTGTTACCTACGAGGAAACAACAGTCAGAATCCTTGACCATAAGGTACAAAATCTAAGAACAAAGGATATCCCATTAGTGAAGGTGCTATGGAAACATCATGGGGTAGAAGAAGCCACATGGGAACTTGAAAGCGAGATGAAGACCAAGTACCTGCATCTATTCATAAGGAATACCTAAATATGTACAAATTTCGAGGACGAAATTTTTTTTAAGGAGGGTAGGTTTTAACATCTCGAAAATTTGAATTTTTACTTAGAAATTTATACAGAATTGACGAATGAGAATTTTGGCAAGTCCTAGTTAACCAAATGAGGAATAGAAAACCAATTTAAGGGATTTTTGGAAGAAAAAATATGATTATAATGCATAATATGAGATATGATAGCCAAAAATATAAGGATATGTGCAATTTTTGATGAAAATAGGATTAGAAAGTCCATTGGGATCGAGATTTGAAAAAAAATTCGAAAAGAAGCAAGAAATTCAGTTGAAAAATAAAAAACAAACTCAAAATGTTGTGAACCGTAGATCTGGAATTTGATCTCATCATCTTACGACCAAGATCAGATCCGTACGTACGCACGAGAGCATCGAATCAAAATATCGAATGGCCAGAGATCCGCGTGCGTAACTCGAGGAAGATCAAGTAGCCAGAACGAGATTCCTTGATCGCGAAATCGAATCCACACATTGTGATCGAGGATCATCCGACGGTTAAGATCAAAGCCGCGTGATTAGATCGCGAAAGTTGATGCACTCGAGGATCATAGGACGGTTCAGATCAAAGCCGTTTTGATTAAGATCACGGTCGATGATGCGCTCGAGGAAATCCAATGGCTATGATCAAAAATTCGAATTCTGTTGATTTATCTAAGATTAACCCAATGGTTCTGATCAGACCCGAACGCGTGTCTCAAGGAAAATCTGAGGAACCAGATAAAATCGAAAATTTAAATTATGAAAATTATCAAAAAATTAACAAAAAATATGAAAAAAATTCTAAAAAATAGTTTTCAAATTCCAAAAAATATTTCTAAAATTCAAAAAAAATTCTAAAAATACTCATTTTGCTCCAAAAATTAGAAAGTACGAAATTAGGTAGAATTAGGGTGTTTTATTCATAGGACATAAGACTTTCTAATTTTGTCCCTTTGAAAACCTATATAAACCCCCCTAGGCTCATAATTTCATTTATTTCAAAAAATAAGAGTTGAATGCTCATCGTGTTTTCTCAAAGCTTTCTTCTTGGCACCTTTTCCATCTTTCCCATCTTGTATGTGTGAGAAGCTCTCGAATTGGGAAATTAAATTAGGCGATCTTCATTGGCACTAGTACGCGGGGGAAATCGCTGCTGAAATTTCGGAAGAAAAGCATTACAAGGTGGAAATGATTTTTAGAACACCCTTCTGTTCTCATTTGAATTCATGGCATGCTCATTGTTGTGTGTTTTTCACTGAATTCAAAGATTTTCAAATTCAGTTGTAGAATTTTACATTTTTATTTCAGTATTTCAGTTTTGATTCATGTTTGAGCAATCATATCATCCATGTCGTGTTAGTATCATGTTTAGGCTTTTAAATTAAAGTATGATGCATGTTTTATGAGTATTTCACGAATTGACTATGTATATTCTGAATTTTAGTTTAATTTCATATTCTGAAATTTATTTTATGAGATCATGATATGAGAATTAATCAAAGATGATGGAGATAATAACCACGTACCATCATAGTGGTCATGGCGACACTATGGATGTTCTTTTCATATGAGTTAGGTCATATGGTTTTCAGACCTGAGTACTTGAGGGTTGTGTACCACTGGTGGGTCACCATGTGTAACGGGATGATGTCTACATGTGCCACTAAAGGGTTGATGCCGAGTGGGCCCTATTTACTTAGTTAAGAACATCAAGGGATTAAATGCCCTTTTGGTCTTAGACTCGACTTAAACAAATTGTTGTTTGAAACGCCTAATAATTGCAAATGTTTGAATTATGATTGTGTTATGAGTTTGAATATGAAAGATGGTTGTTGAAAAAAGATCTACTAGGCTATGTGCGCATTCTTCCTTTCTTATTTTTCAGGAACATGAACCCATGGAGTTGTTGAATATAGATAATTTCTTAGAAAGTTTCTACAGTATTATATTTTTTTTGAATTTTTAGGGCATTTTGCCCAAAGTTTTTATGTTTTTCTACTGAAAAGTATTTTGAAGACTTCTGCTGTAATTATTAGTTCTTTGAAGAGTTTAGAACTTTCAATTTCTATTATGAATAAAATAGTTTGAATTTCTTTATCTCTTTTAATTTGCCTTAATTTTATTGAAAGTTTTGTATTCTTGAATTTTATACAAAGGCATGAGATATTCAAAAGAAAAGAACAAGTATGTGTTGCTTGTAATGTAGCACCAGCCCGACCCGGCGTTTTGTTAAGTCTACTGTCAAGAGAATGGTGACAATGTACACTGCTTAAAGATACGGGGGTTGGGGTGTTACAAGTGTGGTATCAGAGCCTAGGCATTTGTTGCTGGGCCAAAAATAGAAAGTCTCCTCTGATACCAAGCGTGGTATCAAAGCCCAGTTAATAGAAACACTGGACTAGAATCAGAAACCCAAATTAAGGTTTCACCTTGAATTGAATTGAATTTAGAATGCCCTACCTTCTATTTTTGAAAATGATGAACGTTTTAGAAAGTGTTTTCAAAAAGGAAAAATATATTTTGAAATGTTTTGTTAGGATACAAAGACTACAAGTTGAGCTGATAATGGGTAAGTTTTGTCTCGGGTAAAGCTAAACATTGAAGGGGAGGTAGGTTATCCCGCCCTAGAAAGCGTGGTTGCTAAGCAGACTTTGGTCTCGCCGCCTGATCTGGAGGTTGTCCCACTAGCTTATATGAGTAGTCAGAGTTGAAGAACATTCTTATTTTCGATAAAAGAAAATTAGAAGGTGGAAGATTAGGGCAAGGAATTAATTAGAAGTCGAAAAAGATGCCAAAGGTGGTATCTTGGCCAGACAGAGGTTGTAAGTCAACCAGAATCGAACCCTAGGTCCAGGAAAAAGACTTTAGGTAGAAATGGGTGTAGCAATGGGTGGCACAGTGGATCAAAAGCATAAAACACTAGGGCATAGGCTAGAGACGAAAATTTGTGTGAAAACAGAAAATTGTTTGATCAGGACACGAGACCGGGAAGCTTCTATATCTTTCGATTTCTATGTAGTAAGGGATGCATAAGAATTCGGAGGTATGGAGGAAGCTTGGACTCGGAGAATGATGGACCATGTGTGGTAAATGATCGGTAACTCTGTCAGAGCGAGTTTCTCTATGATTGCTGGTGTGGGACGGTAGAGTATAGTGGGCTCAAAAACCTTAGTTATCGAGACATTTGCAAAATTGTTTGGGTACGACTCTGTTCTGGGTGAAAACCTTGGTGGAAGGGGTAGAGTGGTATGAAACACTTGAACCTAAAAGCTTAAGTGGAAGCTTGGAACCTTGTTGTGCTAGCTTGATTGTATGATTGTGTGATATGCATGCTTTACTGTTTATTGCTTTGAAACCAAATCCTGTACCCATGCATGAAAAGAACCTAGAAGAAAGAATTTAGGCCACTAAACAGATTGAGAACTTAGAAACTAAATCTAGAGTCATGATAACACGAATATTTGACACATACTGACACTTTGCTCAATTTTACAAGAAAATGGCTGGAGCTAGAAGGTACGTAACTCGATCTGCCACCTCTGAGGAGACTGAACAACAAGAGCAGGAACTGCTTGCTGGGATGGAGGCAAGGATGGAAGCACGAATGGAAGCCATGATGAGTGAAATGTCACAGAGGGTACTAGATCAACTGAGAAGGACACTTCCATAGATAATCCCTTAGGTGGCTCCGCAACCTCAAACATCTTAGCCTATTCCAGTCCAAGTCCCAGCACCAATACCTCAGGAACGTCAAAGGAATCCAGAAGCCCTGGAAGATGAAAGACGGAAGAAGATGCTGCTAGATTTGCAAAAGCTCCACCCTCTCTCATTTGATGAAACTACTGACTGCATCTCTCCTGATCACTGGTATCAGGAGATGGAGGAGTTACTCAATGTGCTGAAGGTGACGAGTTCACGACGAGTAGCACTAGCCACACACCATTTCAAAGGACCAGCCCGTGGATGGTGGAGAATGATGCAGATGGATCCAAATACTGATGTTGCAGCCATGACTTGGGAAGAGTTCAGAGAAAAATTTTATGACAAATTCTTTCCAGAGGCAACTCTCAAAAAGTTGTAAGAAGACTTCGTGAGACTCAATCAGAGGGATCTCACAGCAACTGAATAAGAGAGAAAATTTACTGAGCCGGCCAAATTCTCTCAAAAACTAATTCAGGAAGAAAGGATGAAGGCCAATAGATTTGCACAGGGTCTCAAGATCGAGATCCGAAAGGTTATCATGACATTGGGCCTCTGAACCTACAAGGAAGTTGTTGAATGAGCCCTAATCCTAGAACAAGAGCTCAACCTAGAACAAAGGTTCAGAGGAAAGAATAAATGGAACAGAAATGGAAAGGACCAACAAGGGACCCAGAAGAAAAGCAAAAGTGGTAAAACTCCACAGAAATAGGGGCAAAATAAAGACGAGTCAAGGGAAGAAGCTAAGAGGTTGGGATTATGTTTCGTATGCAAGCAGAAGGGTCATTTGGCAAAAAATTGCCCAACTGCACCATTTCAGGCTTCCCAGCAGCAAGTCAAAATGGGCGATCTCAAGCCAAATAGAATCAGAATGCCAATCAAGGGTAGAACCAGGGCCGTAGTCAGAACCAAGCCAGAATGTTCACAGTTGAGACCTAGGAAGACTAGGCCCCTGCAGTAGAAGGTAGGTTCCTATTGTTTAATGTTGCTGTGAGACTATTGTTTGACTCGGGTGCCTCAAAATCTTTTATCTCTAAAAAACTAGCTGATAGGTTACAACTTGTAACAAAAACAATGCCTGTGACTTTGAATGTGTCCACACCAATAGGGACTATTGTGACTTCAAAGAAGATGTGTAGTTGTGACCTTAAGTTTGGGGATAAACTTTTAACAGTCGACCTATATACCCTACCTTTCTATGTCTATGATGTAATCCTAAGAGACGGGTAACCATAACAATACCTTCTGGTAAAATCTTTAAAATCTATAGGGATATGCGGAGACTATCAAGAAGTCCAACCCTAGCCTTGCTGAATTGCTTGAAGCAGACGGATGAGTTTGAGGAACTCTCGGAAGAAGAGCCTATGGAACCAAAGAAGATACAAGACTTAGCAGTGGTTAGGGAGTATGAGGATGTGTTCCCAGATGACTTACCCGGACTACCGCCTGCTAGAGAGGTAGAGTTCAAGATCGAATTTTACCCTGGAACCAACCCTATAGCCATACCTCCTTATAGGATGGCGCCAGCAGAACTAATTGAGCTGAAAACTCAACTGGACGAGCTCAGGGAGAAAGGTTTCATCAGGTTGAGTGAATCACCTTGGGGAGCTCTAGTATTGTTCGTGAAGAAGAAGGATGGTTCTATGAGACTTTGTGTCGACTACCAGAAGTTGAATCAAGCTAGTAAAGAATAAATATCCTTTACCAAGGATTGACGACCTATTTGATCAATTATGAGGAGCTACTCATTTCTCTAAAATTGATCTTAGGTCGGGTTATCATCAACTGAGGATTTGAAAGTCTGACATATACAAGACTGCCTTCAGGACAAGATATGGACACTTCGAATTCACCATGATGCCATTTGGTTTGACCAATGCCTCGGCTGCCTTCATGGATTTGATGAACCGAGTGTTCAGACAGTACCTTGACCAGTTTGTAGTGGTATTCGTAGATGATATCCTAATCTACTCTAAGTCAGAAGCTGAACACTAAGAACACTTGAGGATCGTACTAGAAACCCTTAGAAGAAATCGACTATATGCTAAATTCAGTAAGTGCGAGTTTTGGATGGAAATTATCAAGTTCCTAGGCCACATTGTATCAGCAAAAGGCATCTCTGTAGATCCAGAGAAAGTGGAGGCTGTTATGAACTGGAAGCAACCCAAGACAGTAACAGAAAGTAGAAGTTTCTTAGGCTTGGCAGGCTACTACAGAAGGTTCATTAAGGATTTTTTCAAGTTGGCAGAACCTATGACTAAGTTGACCAGAAAAGGAGTTAAGTTCCAGTGGGATGAGAAATGTGAACAGTTATTCCAAGAACTGAAGACAAGATTGACTACGGCTCCTATTCTAGTCACCCCAACTCCTGATGTTATTTACATACTTTATACTGATGCTTCACTGAGTGGGCTTGAAGTAGTGTTGATGCAGGAAAAACAAGTAGTCGCTTATGCTTCGAGATAACTGAAGGTCCATGAGAGAAATTATCCCTACTCACGACCTAGAGCTAGCGGCCATTGTGTTTGCCCTGAAGATTTGGAGATACTACCTTTATGGAGAGAAATTTGAGTTGTTTTCAGATCACAAGAGCTTGAAGTACAGCTATACCCAGAAGGAGTTGAACTTCAGGAAACAGAGATGGATGGAGTTCTTGAAAGACTATGATTTTAAGCTATACTACCATCTTAGGAAGGCCAATGTGGTGGTCGATGCTTTGAGTAGGAAGTTCAACAAGCAGGAGAAAGAAAAAGACCAAATGTACCAGTTGATTGAAGATTTTAGGTTGGGTGTAAACCTTAATGAAAAGAAACCTATCTTTATATGTTTTGCCAACCGAACCTATTACATCATATCAAGGATGAACAGAAGCAAGACAAGTGGTTTGCTTAGCTTATCGAAGGAATCATGCAAGGAAAACATACTGACTTTAGGATGGATGCTGAAAACATCCTAAGGCTTAGGGAAAGGATATGTATACCTCAGCAGGGACAAAGCAAGCAGGTCATACTGGATGAAGCTCATAAAACTAAGTATACCATGCACCCTGGTGGGGATAAAATGTACCAGAACCTCAGGAAAACCTACTAGTGGAGAGGAATGAAAAGGGATATAGCCAAATATGGCTCTAAGTGCTTAACATGCCAACAAGTGAAAATAGAACACCAGAAACCCTCTAGAATGTTACAACCACTCCCAATCCCTAAATGGAAGTGGGATAACATTACAATGGACTTTGTCAGTGGTTTACCCAGGAACCAAAAAGTAGAAGACACTGTTTGGGTGATAGTGGATCGTCTCACCAAAGTGGCCCACTTCTTGCCAATCAGATCCATAGACCAAGTCAGCAAGCTGGGAGAAATCTATGTGAAAGAAATCGTTCGACTGCATGGTGTATCCAAGTCTATTGTGTCTGACAGAGACTCTCGCTTCACTTCCCAGTTCTGGCAGAGTCTACAGAAGGAGATGGGTACTAAGCTCACCATGAGTACAACCTTTAGCCCTTAGACAGATGGTCAGTCTGAAAGAGTTATTCAGATTTTGGAAGATATGTTGAGGGCTTGCGTTCTAGACTTCAAGGGGAATTGGAGCAAGTACTTACACTTGGCGGAGTTTGCTTATAACAATAGTTATCAGGCAAGCATAAAAATGTCTCCATTCGAAGCGCTTTATGGAAGACCCTGCAGATCACTTATCTATTGGGCTGAACTTGAAAATCAAGTATTAACTGGGCCAGATATGGTGGAAGAAATGAGCAACCAGGTCAAGTGAATACAAAAGAGACTGATTGCTGCACAGAGTCATCAAAAGAGCTACACTGACAAAAGGAGAAGACCATTAGAGTTCCAAGTTGGGGACAAAGTATTCCTGATAGTCAGTCCTTAGAAGGGTATTAAAAGGTTCAAATTCAAAGGGAAGTTATCTCCGAGGTTTGTAGGACCCTTTGAAATACTTAGAAGAATCAAAGGATGTGCTTCTGAGTTGGATCATATCTACCAAACTAGATGACTTCAGCACATAACGTATTTCATGTATCCATGTTGAGGAAATACGAACTTGACCCCTCTCACATCATTCATTGGGAGGAAGTGAATATTCAAGATGATGCTACCTACGAGGAAACAACAGTCAGAATCCTTGACTATAAGGTACAAAATCTAACAACAAAAGATATCCCATTAGTAAAGGTGCTATAAAAACATCATGGGGTAGAAGAAACCACGTGGGAACTCGAAAGCGAGATAAAGACCAAGTACCCGCATCTATTCATAAGGAATACCTAAATATGTACAAATTTCGAGGACGAAATTTTTTCTAAGGAGGGTAGGTTGTAATATCTCGAAAATTTGAATTTTTACTTAGAAAAATATACAGAATTGACGAATGAGAATTTTGACAAGTCCTAGTTAACTAAATGAGGAATAAAAAACTAATTAGAGGATTTTTGGAAGAAAAAATATGATTATAATGCATAATATGGGATATCATAGCCAAAAATATAAGGATATGTGCAATTTTTGATGAAAAGAGGATTAGAAAGTCAATTGGGATCGAGATTTGAAAAAAAAAATCTGAAAAGAAAGCAAGAAATTCGGTTGAAAAATCAAAAACAAACTCAAAATGTTGTGAACCGTAGATCTGGAATCTGATCTCACCATCCTATGGCCAAGATCAGATCCGCATGTATGCACGAGAGCACCGAATCAGAAAGATCGAAAGGCCAGAGATCCGCGTGCGTAACTCGAGGAAGATCAAACAACCAGAACGAAATTCATTGATCGCGAAATCAGATCCGCACACTATGATCGAGGATCATCCGACGGTCGAGATCAAAGCCGCGTGATTAGATCGTGAACGTTGATGCGCTCAAGGATCATCGGACGGTTCAGATCAAAGCCGTTTTGATTAAGATCACGATCGTTGATGCGCTCGAGGAAATCCAACGGCCGTGATAAAAAATTTGAATTCTGTTGATTTATTCGAGATTAATCCAACGGTTCTGATCAGATCCGAACGTGTGTCTTGAGGAATATTCGAGGAACCAGATAAAACCCAAAATTTAAATTACGAAAATTACCGAAAAATTAACAAAAAATACGAAAAAATTCTAAAAAATAGTTTCTAAATTCCAAAAAATATTTCTAAAATTCAGAAAAATTCCTATAAATAATCATTTTGCTCCAAAAACTAGAAAGTACGAAATTAGGTAGAATTAGGGTGTTTTATTCGTAGAAGGATACAAAACTTTCTAATTTTTTTCCATTGAAAACCTATATAAACCCCCCTAGGCTCATAATTTCATTCATTCCAAAAAATAAGAGTTGAATGCTCATCTTGTTTTCTCAAAGCCTTGTTCTTGGCACCTTTTCCATCTTTCCCTTCTTGTGTGTGTGAGAAGCTCTCGAATTGGGAAATTAAATTGGACGATTTTCATTGGCACTAGTAAGTGGGGAAAATTGCTGCCAAAATTTTGGAAGAAAAGCGTTACAAGGAGGAAATGATTTCTAGAACACCCTTCTGTTCTTAGTTGAATTCATAGCATGTTCATTGTTGTGTGTTTTTCACTGAATTCAAAGATTTTCAACTTTAGTTCTAGAATTTTACATGTTTATTTCAGTATTTCAGTTTTGATTCATGTTTGAGCAATCATATCATCCATGCCATGTTAGTATCATGCTTAGGCTTTTAAATTAAAGTATGATGCATGTTTTATGAGTATTTCACGAATTGACTATGTATATTCTGAATTTTAGTTTGATTTCATATTCTGAAATTTATTTTATGAGATCATGATATGAGAATTAATTAAAGACGATGGAGATAATAACAACGTACCATCATAGTGGTCAGGAAGACACTATGGATGTTCTTTTCATATGAGTTAGGTCATATGGTTTTCAGATCTAAGTACTTGAGGGTTGTGTACCACTGGTGGGTAACCATGTGTAATGGGTTGATGCTGACATGTGCCACTAACGGGTTGATGCCGAGTGGGCCCTATTTACTTAGTTAAGAACATCAAAGGATTAAAGGCCCTCTTGGTCTTAGACTCGACTTAAACAAATTATTGTTTGAAATGCCTAATGATTGCAAGTGTTTGAATTATGATTGTGTTATGAGTTTGAACATGAAAGATGGTTGTTCGAAAAGGATCTATTGGGCTATATGCTCATTCTTCCTTTCTTATTTTTCAGGAACATGAACCCATGAAGCTATTGAATATAGATAATTTCTTAGAAAGTTTCTTCAGTATTATAATTTTTTTGAATTTTTAGGGCATTTTGCCCAAAGTTTTTATGTCTTTCTACTGAAAAGTATTTTGAAGACTTCCGCTGTAATTATTAGTTCTTTGAAGAGTTTAGAACTTTCAATTTCTATTATGAATAAAATAGTTTGAATTTCTTTATCTTTTTTAATTTGCCTTGATTTTATTGAAAGTTTTGTATTCTTGAATTTTATACAAAGGCATGAGATATTGAAGAGAAAAGAATAAGTGTGTGTCGCTTGTAATGTAGCACTAGCCTGACCCACCGTTTTGTTAAGTCCACTGTTAAGAGAACGGTGGCAATGTACGCTGCTTAAAGATACGAAGGTTGGGGTGTTACATGACACGTGTTGAGTCGTCGCCTGTTGAGAATCGGAATGCTACCTAAAATTTTTTGTTAAAATTTTTTTTTCAGTTTCAAATTTCAATCAAATAGTTCTTAATGAAATATATTTTGTTCACTGGTTTCAGCAATTAGATAAGACAATTTTAAATCAGAAATTATAAATCATAAACCATGAATTACTAATTGTAAATCATAAATTAAGCAGCAGAATTTCTTTAAAAAACTCAGTTAGATGAAACCAACTGAAAATCAAAATTTACAAATCATTTCATCGGAAATTCATGTAACAATTAATAAAAAATTATGAAAGTAAGTGCAACAGTGGATGAAATCATCAAAATCATTTTATATTGGCCAAGTTGATTGAATAATACAAAATCAAGATAATACATGCAAAACAGTGAAATTAAACTTAAGAAAAACATATGTTTAATTATGATACAAAATAAAATAAGTGAAATATAACCTCTAAATCCTCTTATTCTGAACAATCTCTCCTATGAGGTTACCAATCTAAAGTGAGGGTCTTCTGACGTAGGTTACATTACTCTACGTCCATGGGTACCTTAAAAATAAAATGGGAGTGAACTCGAAAGCCTAGTGGATCATTCCTACAAATCGCACACATAATACAGATCAAAACCCAAAATATTACAAACACTTTCAAACATTAGGCATTTCAAATATTTATTTCTTTGGTCGTAACCTAAGACCAGTAGAGTGTTAAGATAACTATCGGTATTCCTGTGATCTCGTCTAGTCATAGAAGGTCACAAGTACCATCTAAAATTAGTCATGTCTCAGTATCAACATGTATCACAGCATAAGAGAGAGCACTTACTGCAGCCCGTACCATCTCTAAAAGACTTTTAACTGTTGTAGGCAGCTCAAGGTTGGGAATACCTACGATCCGCCTTGTAGCTCGTCGATCTTAAGCAGTGACATATAGGAGATGCCACCTCGATCCGCTTCAGGCTCGTCAATTGCACCGGTACGTAGATTCTTAATAATCACTCGTCTTATTTTAGTTTCACAAATAAGTTCAATCACACCAAGCATTTCACAATCCAATAGATAATAAATCAAAATTTGCATGCAAGTTAAAATGATAAGATGCATGAGTAAATAATGAAATCTAAATGCAAGTTTTCCTATTCTCACATGCAATAAATAAATAAATCTAAATGCATGGTTTTCTATTTGAGCATGTCATAAAATAATTATGCATAAATTGAAATAATTCATCATTCATTGCACTATCATTCACTCACACCAAACAAGTGCAATCAATTTCATAATAAAATTCTAATAACCTAGAACTATTCAAACAAATGCTTTGAATTTTTTAAATTCATATAATACGTAAGAGCAAGAAAATCACGCCCACCTGATTTTGCAGATCTTCAAGGCCACCTTGCTTTCCTTTGGGCTATTCGACACTCTAAAATTGTAAAATCTAAAATTTTAACAATCAATAAAACTTTCTAATTTCCTAACTCACATTTAATTTTATTCAAAAATATTCTTAAGTTTAAATAATTTCTAAATTAATTATAAAGTCTAAATATCAATTTTGACTAATTATTCAGGTCAAAATAAGATTTCTAAAGCTAAAATAAAAGTCATTCTTATTTATTTTAGATCTTTAGTGTTTATTAAAATAATGTTCAAAAATACTTTTATGCTTATATTTTAGAAAAATAATACTTATTCTAATTTAAGCTTTTAATTTAAAAATAAAACTCTCATAATTAATTTTCAAGTTTCTATAATTTATTCACTTCTAAATAAATTTATTTTAATTAGAACTAATAATTTAAAAACGCTAAAACTTAATAATTTCATTTCACCTAAAATGAGATTTTTATTTCTAAAATCTGAACTAAGTTCCAAGTTACTAATTTGTCACATAAAAATCCCTAAGCCTAAATAAATTATTCATCTTCGGATATTAAATCTAAATTATGAATTTCTTAATTTCTAAGTTCCAAAATAAAATTATTTCATCTTAAGGCTTTTTCTTAACTGATTTAATAAAAATCTATTTGAATAAAAAGAATTCTAATATTTATTATTTATATCTAACTTCTAAAAATAATTAAAGTCCTAATATTCAAAATTTTGAATTTCTTAAACTTTGATATTTATATTCTATATCTCTATCATAATCCACAAGCATCAAAAATAATATTTTTACTAAAATATTCAATAAAGTTTTAAATTTCTAATTTCATTTTGTTTTCGCATATAAAATCATCTAAAAACAAATTTCATACTATCTAAAATTTAAAATCTAAAATATACCTCTCTTTGTCTTCTTTGCGTGAGCGACACCAACAATAAATTTTCTTTGTTGTACGTTGCTCTTCACGCAAATCACATCAACAATATTCATCATCTTCAAATCACATTCAAATACAAAACCTTAAGTTGATTTCGCTCCAAATCACGTTCTAATCCAAAAACCCCAAATCAACAAGAACACAACCAGCCACACCACACACCACGACCAGCAAACACACACAAATCTGAAATTTTTTTGCATTTTCCCCTTCTTTGAATCACGACCAGCATGTATCAATAATCCCAAATCACAAAAAATCTAAATCTTTCCTCTGTTTTAGAACCACAAACTAGCAAGTCACGATTCTCAAACCACAAACCAAATTTTTGCTTCTTTGTTCATGCATCAGTTCTTCATTTCCGTCGAAGATAGCAACAACCAATAGCTGCAAAAATCAAATCATGGTTCATCTTCTTCAAAAAGACACACCAGCAGCTGTTCATCTTCATCTTCACCACCATGTTGCTCATTCTTCATCTTCTTCATAAAAAATCATCAAATTGTGCACTACTAATTCTAAAATCTACATTTTCATTTATTTATTTTTTTGTAAAAACTCTTATTTATTTCATTTTTTTGTTCTTTTATTTTAAATTCTCATTTTCTACGAAATAATATTTTATTTCATGTTTACTTGCGACGTGTACACGCTCGTAAAATTTTGGGGTGTTACAAAATCATACCATATACTGGTTCTCATATAATAAATTAAAACATGACTATAAATAGGTTTGATCCATTAGTTGATATATTAATGTTGAATTAAAAGATTTGAACGAATAAACTAAACATACATCTGAATGATCAACTCTAAACATGGTCCATCATTAACCTCATCAGTGAGGTTACCCTCGATACTACCACTCAAAAGGGTTAACAAATATTATTAATCACCTAATAGAAAAATAAAATGAAAGGAGTCAACTCAAAGAGCTCAGTGGATCAAAGTAAATATTTCATACATGAGTCAAATATTCACATACATATCAAACATTTGTCAATCGTTAGGTGAATGGAGCAACAAATTATTTACAACTTACGTTAAGACCGAAATGATAATCCTTAGTATTTTCCTTTCTTAAATATAGTATCCATCAGTCCAATGTTTTGTCTAGGGACACTTCCAAGGTAAGCATAAGATCCTCAAGGACATCTCTTAGAGAAGACAATAATCTATTAGGGACACCTCCAAAAGTGAGCATCAAACCCTTAAGGACATCTTTTAGAGAAGATATATCATACTATGAAGGAACCCACAACGATAGGCATCAAACCTATGAGTAAACTTGGGACAAAATCATATATATTGATCATTATCGAGAGTGGTTTTTTACCAGTCCATGATCATGAGAATTAGCTTCTCACATTAGGGGAATTGCCCACACTAATCAATTACAGATGCACATGTCGAGCCAGTACATGGCTTATATCTTTTTAGTCTTATTTTAATGATTATCAGACACATATTCCCCACAGATGTCTTCTATCAACATATGTTATCATTCAAAGATGTACCCCATGGAATACACATAGTACAATCATTTCAATAAGTTCTTCTAAGTCCATATCATGCTCTCATGTCACATAATACACACACACATACACATATACTTAATTAGCAATTGTAAGCACATGTTCCAAGCAAATGACAAAACATACTATCATGACCCTAAATTCAAAGTGTAACATCGTAACACCCATGCATAGAATATTAAATCCAAAATAACATGTAGAAATTGAGTACTCATATCCACCTTTACTGTTTTAATTAAATTTGTTTTGAGATTTAGTCTTAATCAAACTTCTCTCATTTTAGCCTTTCGTTGATCTAGCCCAAAAGGGATCACACACTTGAAACATTAATTTCTTGAGGTCAATCAAGAGAAAAAGTTAGTGTTAGAGGATTGCCATGAAAATACAGTGGAAAAACATTCATTTTTTTCTTTACCTCGAGGAGACACCTTTGAAAGTATTGGAACAAATTTGGCTATTGTTCTACAAAAAAAAAATCTAGAAGTAGAACATGATTTATATCATCAACTCCATCAATCTCATTAGAGTTAGTTATCTGAGTGGAGTTCCTTGTAGGCTCACTTAAAGGACATCCTAGGGTTGGTATTTATGGCTTTAGGGGAGGAATTTAGGAAAGAGAAGATGAAGGAGAAGGTAATGATAAGATTTCTCTAAGAGAGGGTTGAGGACGGCTAGGGTGGAGGAAGTGAGTGTTACTTAAGTTGTACAGAGAATGAAGAGTGGTTAGGATTTGCCTGTAGGGTTTATATTCAAGTTCTCATATAGAACTTCTGGTTGAGATTGGGTGTTTGAAATTTAACAATCAAATATGAGAGACCCAGTAATTGTTAACTATGTGTTTCATGTTTTTTATCATATGATATCTTATTGATATTAAGTATTTATAATTATATATAATTTTTATTAATTTTCTTTTATCTTTCCACATTGTCTTATGTATGAACCATCTTCCAAAAATTATAAATTCAATTGAAATCTAAATTATTTGCCATTTGGGATATCAATATTATTATTATTGAATATTATTATAATTCAAAGCAAAGAATTTAAAAAATAGCATGATAGCAAATATAAATCACCAATCATGAAAATTTAATGCACATCTACATCATAGTATAAATTTTGAATGACGCATATATTGATGAGAAAAAAAAAAGGATCCAAACATACAATGAGAGTTATTGATGACTACAAACCTCGCAAGTATTATGTTCATACAATATTATTTGCCACTTTTTGTTATTTGCTACTATAGAAAATATTCAAACCTATTTTATTTACTTCAATGTAAAAAGTTTTAGTGGTGTGCTTAAATGTATTAAGATGCTGGTAATATATGATTTTGTTTGAATGACTTTCTATTTGTGAATTACATATTTTGAATCAAGAAAAACATCCAAGGAAGTTTTAAAGGATGAACATAATTGTGGTCAATGTGCAATGATGTTGCTTAATCAGTGGCACACATAACATTTATGAATAGGATCCAAGGAGAGCTTGAAGTGATTACATGTCATGATGGATTTTATATACATAGTGGCAAACATATGCAAGTCATAGGTAGTGAATACAATACAATTAACATTAATTATTATTGAATGAATTGATTTATACTTTAAAAGTTGTTTTCTTTTCTACATTTATAATATTTTCGAAATTGTCTAAGATTAATAATATCTTTAACATAGTGCCACTATCTTATCAACAAAATCATAAAGTTTGGTATAGTATAGTACTAGTAATTTGCTTTCATATTGTAGGATAATACTTTTTTCACTGAGTCCTTCGACAATTTAGTATGAGATAATTAAGTTTAGCTTATTGTGACATAAAATAATCTCTTTATGAGACTACTTCATGTACCTCATTATCATCAAATTGGGCTACATATCATTAGAAATATATAGTGATTTCAAATCATTAATATGAGTTTGTTGCCATTGGTCCTAGGAAAAAGTTTTCATGATGTAGAGTATAATAGTGGCATCACCAAATCACTTTAACATTTATTAATCAATATGGTGCACCATTTTTATTGTCTTGTAAGTTAGTTTTATTGTAATTGTCACTATTGCTTCATTCTTTTGCTCAAATGTACATAATAATTGACAGTGGTAAACTTATTTTTTAAGGCAATTAAGGTGAAGTGGATTTATCAACGTGCAGTTTCTAATGGAGATCCATCTATTCAATTAATATGCTTTAACTTTATGGAGCCTATGCAATAATAGATTCGTTGAATGCATGTAGTGATACATAAAATGCATCTCAAATCTTTTATTTCAATGCACTAAGATATTAATTTGATGATATCATCGCATCATTTCTTGATGAAGTGCAGGACACTCAAAATAATCAAGAAGTTGATGCTCAAGAGGATCTACCATTTACAAAAGAATTGATGTTCAAAGTCGTGGGCAAGGACATGCTTGTATGAGATTGTTGGTATTGTCCAAACTAAGTAATTTTGTCCTTCATATCTTTAACATGAGGCGAACATATGGATGATAATTATGATCACGAGTCACATGTGTTAGAAGATGCTTTACAATTATTAATGAAGGTGTCGCCCAACTAAATCAAAATTCTTTAGAATTACAAGTGTTTCATAAATGTCCACATCAGTGACAAGTTTAATATTTGGTGTTGATCATAAAATATGATCTTTGTAATTATATACTTATGCAATGTTGTTACGTTATAAACATATAGTTATTACTAATTTGATTATATCAAATTGAATTAGCAGTTTTTGGCATTAACTTTTTTTTAATGATTTAACTTTTGAATAAGCAATTTTGAAATATATTTAGAGTTTAGATATCATTCTTCTCCAGTTTCTGAATAAACAATACCTCTAACTTGAAGCATTTATCATCTTAGCATTTTAGTCCTCAAATCGATCTTGAATATATATATATATGTGTGTGTGTGTGTGTGTGCAAAACCAATTAAAAAGTTCTATGCTTACTATTTTAGAAGTTGCAACTAGTATAGTATCAAACATCACCTAAGATTTTATTAATTAAAGTAATTGAGACAAGGTATGTACTTCTTAACCATTACAACCAAATGAAACCAAAATTGAAAGAATATTTAATTCTTGAAGAGTCAAATAAGATTTCTTTTTTTGAAAAAAGTTTTTTGAGCTCACCTCTTATATGTCCCCCATCAAAAAGCTAGGTTACGTATATGAAATTTTTGAAAAAAAGAAAAAAGAAAAGATATTCTCAATGTTTTAGGTTGGGCATGTTTTGAATAGTTTAACATTAATGTGATAGCATGCTATTAAAACTTGCCTAAATAGGGATACAATTTCTTTTGGCTTTTAAGATTTGAACAAATTCAAGCATACATTAATCAAAAAGTTTAAATAAAAAAACTTCTATAGCTTTTTGTAAACAGAAGAAACTTAGTAGTGAAGGTTAGCAATGATGAAAATGGTGTTAAGTACTAGAGGTTGAAGAAGATGAAAAAAAGAAGAGATTATCTTGGAAGTTTAAGAACATGTCATGAGGTAGAAAAAGAAGGACAACATAAAAGTGAAGAATAACTAAACAATGTAGTATAGGGATGATCTACAAGAAAAATGAGTGAGAAGAAGCCTTTCCTAACACTTAATTAAAAGTGCATCTGTTTAACCTACATCTCTAATTAGGAGCTTGTAAGTAATGTAAAAGAGCATTATAATTGTACATGTAACTTCACCTTAAAGTAAAGGAGATTGATTACTAAGAAAGTTGTGAGCAACTGCCATTAAGATAATCAAGTAAAGAAATAATTTGAAAATACGCTGAATTTTTTCAAATTATGTATACATTAATTGCATAATTTAAGATAACTTAGAAAATTTTAAATCTTAATGACAAGAAATTAACAATGTGTCAAAACAATGTATTTTTCCTTGAATTCATTACTCACTGGGTATGTTGTGAAGCTTTCCTAATGTGTAGGAACTGATTTAAAAAAATATTTTGACTTTGAAATTTGCTTACGTATAGAAGATATTTTGATGGATAGTAATAAATTTTCTTCATTATTGTAATGTGTCATGTGGCCAAGGTTTGAAATTTTTTTTAGGAATATTATTAGTTACAAATTAACAGTGGCAATCAGTGAGCCTCACATGGCACTAAACTTGATTAAAGTACTTGAAATATCTCCTGAGATATCAGATATGATTTGATTTTTTAAAGTATCTTTGACTTGTAGAATCTAAATATTATTCCTTTGATTTATAACTTAGTAACTTACTGGGCATGTGAATAGAAAAGATAAACTTTTGATTATAATACAAGTGACACCCCAAGACAATTCCTAAGAGGAAATACATTTATTTGCTAAAATATTTTTGAAAACAATCTTTTCATTCAAATAATTTTTTTTTTCAAAATATTATTTGTTTTTAGAAAATTAGAGTGTTACAAACACCTTATCATCTTTAAGCTTGTTGTCCTCTTTGTTTCATCTCTACTAGGTTAACCTACAATTGTTGTGTGCACAATCAAATGCTTGACAATGTCATTACTAACCACTTGATCCGCTACATCACCATCTACTTCCATGTCACCCTCATTTCATTATGACATGTCTATTCATTATAATCACTCTATGGTTGTACATTAAGACCTTCATTGGTTGTAACATACTTAGCACTCAAGTACAACTTTATGGTATAAAGAACTGAAAATCATGACTCAACTTGTCACGTGAATTGGATGCTATAATCAATAAAAGTTTATTATATATATACTTAATCATTTCAATTAATGGTCTATTATCTCTATATTATGGCTTAAAGCTACATTTAACTCTTTTAAGTTTATGTACCCTTTGAGGTTCATATAAAATATGATATAGATGATTTTGTCGTCCATAACAAAATCTATTCATTTTTGTTGAATTTATTACTCATTGGGTAATTGAGTTGGTCAAGCTTAATTTCCCAATGTGTAGGGATGGATATTAGTTTTGTGGATGAAGAAGAAGAAAGTGAGAGGTAATGCAGGGAGTTTGAAGAGCGTGGCGTTGAAGGCAAGTGCAGTTAGAACATGTGGAGCTGAAGAAATGACAAAAGATGGTGTCATGAGAGTTAATTAAAAAATAACAATAGAAATAAGAAAAATATGTCGTTTTGCCATTTCTTTATTACAGATTTCCGGCTTGGGGCCTCGGGCCATCTTTGTATGCACTTATTTAATATACATAATTACATATTTATATATAATAGCTAAACAAGCAGCGCATGATCGCATCTCTTTCTCATCACCCAATCTTTTTAGAGAGAGAGAGAGAAAGAGGGAGAGAGAGGGGAAGGAAAAAAAAAAAAGGAACCCAAATTGATTTTATTAATTAATTTAGAACACGTTTGGGATAGCGATGTCTCCAAGGGAGTCCTGTTTGGGAAGAAAATCTTTTTAGCTTTAAATTTTAAAATCATGTTTTCAGATCTCATCAGCATCATATACTCAGAGAGAGAGAGAAAGAGAGAGAGAGAGAGAGAGAGGGAGGGAGGGAGAGAGAGAGAGAGAGAGAGGTGGGTACTGGGTAGTAACAGGTAAAGATGGTGAGAGCTCCTTGTTGTGAGAAGATGGGGTTGAAGAAAGGGCCGTGGACTCCCGAAGAA
>JAJIYU010003208.1:0-27582 GCA_030144865.1 Tinospora cordifolia | reverse complement strand
TTTATTTTATTTTTCATGTGCCAACCCACCATTTGCACCCAAAATTTCTTAAAATCTTTGAAATTAATTTATTTGACTTATTTTATTTATTTTAAATTATTTGACAAAATTATGGCGTATTACACATCCAAGTAAGCCTTCTATGCTCTGCTTTTACCTACTGACAAGTGGGGCATTTAGAGACATGCTTAGCTATGTCCCTTTTCATACCTCTCCACTAATAGGTTTTCTTGAGGTTCTGGTGCATTTTGTTGCCAGCCGGATCCATAGTGTACTTCATTTGATGAGCTTCATCCAGTATGGTTCTTCTATTTTGTCCACCCTCTGAAACATAGATTTCGACTGTTAAAAGTTTATCCCCAAACCTAAGGTCGCAACTACACATCTTTTCTGAAGTCACAATGGTCCCTATTGCTGTGGACACATTCAAAGTCACAGGCATTGTTTTTGTCACAAGTTGTAACCTATCAGCTAGTTTTTCAGAGAAAAAAGATTTTGAGGCACCCAAGTCAAACAACAATCTCACAGCAACATTAAACAATACGAACATACCTTCCACTGTAGGGGCCTGGTCTTCTTAGGTCTCAACCGCAAACATTCTGGCCTAGTTTTGACCACAGTCTTGGTTTTGCCCTTGATTGGCATTTTGATTCTGTCTAGTTTGAGGATGCCCATTCTAACTTTCCCTTTGAGAATTCTGTTGTTGCTGCTGGGAAGCCTGAGCTGGTGTAGTTGGGTAGTTTTTTGCAAAATGACCATTTTGCTTGCATACGAAACACAATCCCAGCCTCTTAGCTTTTTCCCTTGACTCGTCTTTGTTCTACCCTGTTTCTGTGGAGCCTTACCATTTTTTTTTTCTTTTGGGTCCCTTGTTGGTCCTTTCCATTTTCATTCTGCTTATTCTTCCCTCTCAACCTTTTTTCTAGATTTAGCTCTTGTTCAAGGATTAAAGCCCATTCTACAACTTCTTTGTAGGTTCGGAGGCCTAATGTCATGATAACTTTTCGGATCTCGATCTTGAGACCCTGTGCAAATTTGTTGGCTTTCATCCTCTCTTCTTGGATTAGTTCCTTAGAAAATTTGGCTAGTTTAGTAAACTTCCTTTTGTATTCAGTTACTGTGAGATCCCTCTAGTTGAGTATCTCGAAATCTTCTTGCAGCTTTCTGAGAGTTGCCTTTAGGAAGAACTTGTCTTAAAATCTTTCTCTGAACTCTCTCCAAATCATGGTCTCAACGTTCGTGTTGGAGTCCATCTGCATTATCCTCCACCATCTACGGGCTGGTCCTTTGAAATGGTATGTGGCTAGTGCTACTCGTCTTGAACCCATCACCTTCAGCACATTTAGTAACTCCTCCGTCTCCTGACACCAGTGATCAATAGAGATGCAGTCAGTAGTTCCATCAAATAAGGGAGGGTGAAGCTTTTGCAAATCCAGCAGCATCTTCTTTTGTTTTTCATCTTCCAAATCCTCTGGATTCCTTTGACGTTCCTAGGGTACTGGTGCTGGGACGTGGACTGGAATAGGTTTAGGTGCTTGAGGCTGAGGGATTATCCGTGGAAGTGTCCTTCTTAGTTGATCTAGTACGCTCCGCGATATTTCATTCATCATGGCTTCCATCCGTGCCTCCATCCCAGCAAGTAGTTCCTACTCTCATTGTTCAATCTCCTCAAAGGTGGTGGATCGAGTTACCTACCTCTTAACTCCAGCCATTTACTTTTAAATTGAGCAGAATGTCAGTATGTGTCAAATATTCGTACTATCATGGCTCTAGATTCATGTTCCTAGGTTCTCGATTTGTTCAGTGGCCTAAAGTCTTTCTTGTAGGTCCTTTTCAAGCGTATTTGGTAGAAGATTTCGTTTTAAAGCAAATGAACATTATAACATGCATATCATACAATCATACAATCATACAATCAATCTAGCAAAGCAAGGATCCAAGCTTCCACGTAAGCTTTCAGGTTCAAGTGTCCCATACCACTCTACCCCTTCCACTTATGCTTTAACTTAGAACAGAGCCGCACCCAAACAATTTCGCAAATTGTTTGATAACTAAGGTTCCCGAGCCCACTATACTCAATCTTCCATACCAGCAAGCATAGAGAAAGCCGTTCTGCCAGAGTTAGCGATCATTCACTGCACATGGTCCATCATTCTACAAGTCCAGGCTTCTTCCATAACCCCGAATTCCTATGCATCCCATACTACATAGAAACCGAAAATTATAGAAGCTTCCCGGTCTTGTGTCCTGATCAAATAATTTTTTGTTTTCAAACAAGTTTTAGTCTCTAGCCTATGTCCTAGAGTTTTATGCTTTTGATCCACTATGCCACCCATGGCTGCACCCGTTTCTACCTAAGGTCTTTTCTCTGGATTTAGGGTTCGATTCTAGTTGACTTACAACCTCTATCCATTCAAGATACCACCTTTGGCATCTTTTTAGACTTTTAATCAATTCCCTTCCATAATTTCCAACCTTTTTATTTTCTTTAATAAAAGGTAAGGGTGTTCTTCAACTCAGACCACTCATGTGAATTGGTGGGACAACCTCCAGATCGGACGGCGATACCAAAGTCTGCTTAGCAACTGCGCTTTCTAAGGCGGGATAACCCACCTCCCTTTCAATGTTTAACTTTACTCGAGACAAGGCTTACCCACTATCAGCTCAACTTGTAGTCTTTGTATCCAAACAAAATATTTCAAAACATATATTTCCTTTTCTTTAAACACTTTCTTAAATGTTCTTCAATTTCAAAAATAGAAGGTAGAGCATTCTAGATTCAATTCAATTCAAGGTAAAACCCTAAGTTTGAGTTTCTAATTCTAGTCAAATAACCACTGATTGATTTTCTAATTCTAGCCCAGTGCTTCTAATAACTGAGCTTTGATATCATACATGGTATCAGAGGAAACTTTTTATTCTTGGCCCAGTAACTAATGCTTAGGCTCTAATACAACGCTTGTAACGCCCCAACCCCCGTATCTTTAAGCATTGAACATAACCACTATTCTCTTGACAGTGGACTTAACCAATTGGCGGGTTGGGCTGGTGTTACTTTACAAGTGAAACACACTTGTTCTCCTCTTTTTCAATATCTCGTGCCTTTGTATAAAAATTCAAGAATACAAAATTTTCTCTTTAATAATATCAAGGCAAATAAAGAGATACAGATATTCTAACTATTTTATTCATAATAGAAAAAAATTGAAAATACTAAACTTAAAAAAAGACTAATTTTGATACCATGCTTGTAACACCCCAACCCTCGTATCTTTAAGCATTGGACATAACCACCATTCTCTTGATAGTGGACTCAACCAACTAGCGGGTCAGGCCGATGTTACTTTACAAGTGACACACACTTGTTCTCCTCTTTTTTAATATCTCGTGCATTTGTATAAAAATTCAAGAATACAAAATTTTCACTTTAATAATATCAAGGCAAATTAAAGAGATAAAGAAATTCCAACTATTTTATTCATAATAGAAAAAAATTGAAAGTACTAAACTTTTCAAAAAAAAAAATTATTACAGCAAAAAACTTCAAAATACTTTTTAGTAGAAAAGATTTAAACTCTGGGCAACATGCCCTTAAAAATTCTAAAAATAATAAGGTAGAAACTTTTTAAGAACTATCCATGTTCAACTGCTTCATAGGTTTCACATTCTTGAAAAAAATAAGAAAGGAAGGAGTGAGTACATAGCCCAGTGGATCCTTTTCAAACAACCATCTTTCATATTCAAACTCATAACACAATCATAATTCAAATATTTGCAATCATTAGGCGTTTCAAAAACAATTTGTTCAAGTCGAGTCTCTGACCAAAGGGGTTTTTAATCCCTTGATGCTCTTAACTAAGTAAAAGGGCCCACTCGGCATCAACCGGTTAGTGGCATGTGTCGGCATCAACCCGTTACACATGGTGACTCACAAGGTACTATACTAAGCAACCCTCAAGTACTTAGGTCTGAAAACCACATGACCTAGCTCATATGAAAAGAACATCCATAGCGTCGCCTTAACCACTATGATGGTACGTGGTTATTATCACCATTGTCTTAGCTTAATTCTCATATCATGATCTCATAAAATAAATTTCAGAATGTGAAATTAAACTAAAATTTAGAATATACACAATCAGTTCATGAAACACTTATAAAACATGCATCATACTTTAATTTAAAAGCCTAAGAATGATACTAACATGGCATGGATGATATAATTGCTTAAATATGAATCAAAACTAAAAAATTGAAATAAACTTTTAAAATTTTAAAAATGAAATTGAAAATCTTTGATTTCAATAAAAAACAAACAAACAATGAGTATGTCCTAATTTTAAATAAGAACAGACGGGTGTTCTAGAAATCACTTCCACCTTGTGATGCTTTCATCAAACATTTCTGCAGCGATTCTCCCATGTACTAGTGCCAATGGAGATCACCCAATTTAATTTTTCAACCCAAGAGAAAAACTTTTCACACACAAGAGGGAGGAAAGAAAGGTGAGAAGAGGTGCCAAGAAGAGGGTTTTGAGAAAATGAGAGGAAATTTCAACTCTTATTTTTGGAATGAGGGAAGTGAGGGTCTAGGGAGGTTTATATAGTTTTTTAAAGGGGAAAATTTAGAAACTTTTGAGTTTTTTTCTTGGAGTAAAACATGTAAATTCTCTAGAATTTTGTATTTCCTAATTATAAGGGGAAAATAAGTAATTTTGGATTTTTCTTAGAATTTAAAAATCAATTTTTGGTGTTTATCTCGATTTTTTTTGTAATTTCGGCAAATTTTTTGCATTTTTTTGTATTTGATAAACCGATAATATCTCAGAACATCGGATCATCCTTGAGACACACACATAGATGCAACACCCCAACCCCCACATTCATTTGGACATAACTACCATTCTTTGACAGTTGACTTAATCATTTAGCAAGTTGGGTCCATGTTACTTTACAAGTGACACACACTTGACTTTCTATTTTTTAATACCTCATGCCTTAGATAAAATTCAAGAATACAAATTTTTATTCTATAAAATCAAGGCAATTAAATATAAAAAAAATTTAACTTCTTTACTCATAAAAAAGAAAGTACATAACTTTCTAATATAAATTATTACATTGTTGATCAAAAGAAAATCATAACCTCTAAAAATTTAATTTCAGCGAAAGACTTATTCAAAATTGGGCAACATGCCCTTACATTAAAAAAAACTCTTAAAAAAATTAGAAACTTGCTAAAATAAAAACTATCCAAATTCCATGGTCTTCATAATTTAATTTCCTGAAAAGAAAAGAGGGAGGGGTGAGTACAAAGCTCAGTGGATCCTTTTCAAACAACCATTTTTCAAATTCAAACCAATAACCCATGCATAATTCAATCACTTGCATGCATTAGGCATTTCAAATATCATATTGTTTCAAGTTGTAATTTAGACCAAAAGAGTTTCTCAACCCTTAATGTTCTTAACCAAATGCCTCCTTAGAGTGAAATATGGCATTACATAGCCAATTTCATGGAACTTCTGGACTTTAGGGAGCGCACCCACCAACCAAACTGTGACACCCCAACCCCTGCATCTTTAACAATTGGACACGGCCACCATTCCCTTGACAGTGGACTAAACCAAACGGCGGGCCGGGTCGGTGTTACTTTACAAGTGACACACACTTGACTTTCTTTCTTTCTATTTCAATTATTTTATGCCTTAACTTTATTTGACAGTACATAATTTAAATTTAAGAATTTAATAAGGCAATAATATAAGAAATAACTAAAATTCATAAACTCAATTAATTAAATAAAATTGAGTACATAATTTGAACTTGAAGAAGACTATTACAGCAGAAGATTCAAAACTTGGGCAACTTGCCCTTACATAGAAAATTAAAAACTTTTTAAATAAAAAGAACCTAACTAATATTCATGGTCTTAATGTAAATGAATTACCTGAAAAATTGAAGGAAGGGGTGAGCACATAGCTTAGTTGATCTTTCTAACATTTAAATCATTATTTCAATTCAAGCAAACCAAGCATATCAAAAACTTTTGCACATTAGGCGGTTCAAAAATTTTTTGTTTATGGTTGACATTCAGACCAAAAGAGTTTAATCTACGTGTTCCACATTGTAGGGAGAGAGAATGACAAACGGAAGCTCAAACCCCAATATCTATGAAGTGGGATCACTCTTGGAAACCCAGTTCAAAATCGTCAATGGTAAACTGGCAAGCCGGGTCGGGAGGTGGAACACACACGATGACACTATGCAGTCCATCATCGCGTCGGTACGTGGGTTGAATCATTATTTAATCTTTTCTTAGTGATAAAACACACAATATCAGATTAAACCATCAACGCAACATATACAAAACATGAATCATTAAATATTTATTCATGGCACAATTCATGTATAACATGCATCAATATTCTTAATTTCTAAACATGCATAACGTGCATATTCATGTCACATCAAATAAATAAAGCATGCATATTAAAACATCTATTCAATCAATCATCTTCAAAACATTATCACACATGCAAGAATTATTCAAATTGAAATAAAGAAGTAGAAGTTGGAAGTCACTTCCACCTTAAAAAGTCTCTTTTGTACGCTTCTGAAATTCGGCAGAGTTCCATTACTTCAAGGCTTCCAAACACTCAAGATCTCTTAAGAACACTCAGTAACAGCTCAAAATCACTCAAGAGCTAAGGGGATTGCCAATAAGAAGGCTAGAGAGAGTCAAGAGAGACTAGTATGCTCTTGATTTGGGATGAACACAATGTGAGCATTAGGGGTCCTTTATATAGAGTTCAAAATAGTGTAGAATGGTAAGTTTTTAGTGTTCTCTTTGAAGGAAACTTCCCAATTATTCAAAATTTTGTGCCCTCCAAGTATAGAAAAATAGCCAGTGAGTTTGGAATTTGGAAACACAATTTTTGGATTTTTTTGGAATTTTTTTTGGATTTTTTTATAGATTTTTGTTTATTTATCGGAGCATTTGATTTGAATCGTCAAATCTTCCTCAAATCACGCATGCGCATCTCGGATCGCGATCACAATTCTCGGCTTTGATCTGGATCATCCAATCTTTCTCAAATCACGCACACGCATCTCGAATCGTGATTACGATTCGGCTTTGATCTGGACGCTTGGATCATCCTCGAGCACAGCACAGGATCGCGAATTCAGTTTAGAGCGTGCATTATCAGCCATTGGATCAGGCGGGTGAGATCTCAGTAGTTGGATTATTCTCGAGTGCCTCACCATTCGCGATCAACGAATCGCACTTGCATCGTCCGATTTCCTTGAGCACAGCATGGCAGATCACGAAATCGATCAACGAAACTCGCCCAGTCCATCAGATGATCCTCAATCGCAGTATTCGTTTGCGCCTCGATCTGGGCCGTTAGATCGAACGTGTTGATTGCAAACCGTCCAATCTTTGGTGATTCAGTGTTCCAAGGCATTCAGTGCGATCTTGATCTAGGCCGTTGGATTGCAGATCATGAAGATTACTTGATTTTGGCCATTGGATGCAGTTTCTATTATCAAAATCAACTTCTAAAGCTTCTATTATCCGAGTTTTGCCAATTGTAAACTCAATTCCACTTCCTAATTTGTGTAGATATGCTTTATTGCACATATTCTTCTATTTTGCTAATTTTTCCCTTTTAATTCTTTATTTTTGTATTTATTAGATATATTATTCCATATTTCCCTATTTTTACCTTCATTTCTTTATTTCATATATTCATATATTTTTATTTATTTTCTATTTTATTTTTAGATAATAATTTATGTAATTATACATTAATATTTATATAATGTTTTATTTATTTTAAATAAATACACGTATACTACATTTTTATTTAATTATATAAATTTTTCTATATACATATTCCTATAATATGTAGTATTAACATTTATTATGCTAACACACACATTATTCATACACATATTAACCTATATGTGTATATATACTTTATTTCTTAAGCAACTCTTTAAATTTCATAATTAATTCTACTAAATTAAAATTTTCATCTAATTATCAAATTAAGGTCTTATTTGCTTATTTTATATTATGTTTCTAATATATTTTATTTTTCATGTGCCAACCCATAATTTGTACCCAAAAATTTCTTAAAATCTTTGAAATTAATTCACTTAACTTATTTTATTTATTTTAAATTATTTGACAAAATTCTGGGGTATTACACAAGCACTTAGGTCTTAAAACCTCATGGCTATCCATGAGAAAAGAACATCCATAACAACCCATATGTTTGCTATGATGGTACGTGATTATTTTCACTATCTTCTTGTATTAATCTTGAATCATTAATTAAACTTCAATATATGAAACTAAGATCAATAAAATTTAGAATATAAGCATTATGAAAATCAAATCATGAAACAACCATAATCATACATCATTCCTTGAAATAAAGCCTAAGCATAATACTAAACATGCCATGAATATTATGAATGCATAAATTCGAACAAAGATCAAATTTGAAACTGAAATATATTTTAGAATACTAGAACTAAAATTATTTTGATTTCAAAAGTCAAACAAATAATGAACATGCTAACAATTCGAATAAGAAAAATGAGTGATAGAAAAGTCACTTCCACCTCATGGTGCTTTGTCCCCAAAGTTTAGACAAGAGTTCCCTACGTTCAAGCACCAAAAAAATTACCCAAAACAAATCCCCAAACCAAGAACTTCTCACACTCAAGAGGGAAAAGAATGGTGAGAAGGATTGCCAAAAAGAGGGCTTAGAGAACAAGAGGAAATCTCAACTCTTGGTTCTTGGGATGAGAGGAATGGTGAGCATGCGGGGTTTATATAGAGTCCAAAATGGTATAGAATGGCAAGATTGTGGTGTTCTCCTTGTAGGAAACTTGCCAATTCTTCAAAATTTCGTGCCTCATAAGCATAGGAGAATAGCAAGTGTATGTGGATAATTTCTTTTTTTTGAAATTTAGAAACAAATTTTAGAAATTTTTGAAGTATTTTTAGGGATTTTTGGTTAATTTCTCATTTTATTTTTGGACCCTTTAATCTGGACCATCAGATCTTCCTCGATCGTGGTGTGTGGATCTTCAATCTCGATCACTAAACACAGTTTTGATCTGGATGCTTGGATCATCTTCGAGCGTAGCACGCAGATCTCGTTCGCGATCAACAAAACTCGCCTGGACCATCGGATGAACCTCGAGTGCGGTGTGCGGATCTCGTTCACGATCATTGAACACGGCTTTGATCTTGATGCTTGGATCGTCCTCGAGCACAGCACTAGATCTTCATTCACGATCAACAAAATGCGAGCATAGATCCTGGTCGCACGATCAACCTCGAACGTAGTGTTTGGATTTTCGTTCCCTATCAACGAAATGGATCTGGACCATTGGATCGTGAGGTATTACAACAATCCTCCTTAGAAAAATTTTGTCCTCAAAATTTATACATGTTTAGGTGTTCCTAGTGAACAGATGCGGGTACTTAGTCTTTATTTCAATTTTCAGCTCTTAGGTAGCCTCTTCCAGTCCATGATGCTTCCACAGTACCTTAACTAAGGGAATATCCTTAGTTTTCAAATTCTGTACCTTGTGATCAAGGATTCTAACCGCAGTTTCCTCGTAGGTAGCATCATCCTGAATGTTCACTTCCTCCCAGTGGATGATGTGAGAGGGGTCAGGTTCTTACTTTCCCAACATGGAGACATGGAATACATTATGAGCTGATGTCATCTGGCTTGGTAAATCCAACTAGTAAGCACATTCTCTAATTCTTCTAAGTATTTCAAAAGGTCCTATGAACCTCAGAGATAACTTCCCTTTGTATCTAAACCTTTTGATACCCTTATGAGGATTGACTCTCAGAAATACTTTGTCCGCAACTTGAAACTTTAGTGGACTTCTTCTCTTGTCTGCATAACACTTCTAACAACTTTGTGCAGTAGTCAGTCTCCTTTGTTTTAACTTGACTTGGTTGCTCATCTCTTCTACCAAGTCTGGCCTAGTTAATACATGATCTTCAAGCTTAGCCCAACAAGCAGGTGATCTACAAGGTCTCCCATAGAGAGCCTCAAATGGAGCCATCTTTATGCTTGCCTGGTAACTGTTGTTATAGGCAAACTCTGCCAGGTGTAAATACTTGCTCCAGTTCCCCTTGAAGTCTAAAACACAAGACCTCAGCATATCCTCTAAAATTTGGATAACTCTCTTACACTGACCATCCGTTTTAGGGCGAAATGTTGTACTCACGGTGAGCTTAGTACCCATCTCCTTCTGGAGACTCTGCCAGAACTGTGAAATGAAGTCAGAGACTCTGTCAGACACAATAGTCTTGGGTACACCATGCAACCTTACTATTTCTTTCACATATAGTTCTCCAAGCTTACTGACTTGGTCTGTGGATCTGATTGGTAGGAAATGAGCCACTTTGGTGAGACGATCCATAATTACCCAAACAGTGTCTTCTCCTTTTTGGTTTCGAGGTAAACCATTGACAAAGACCATGGCAATGTTATCCCACTTCCGTTCCAGGATAGGTAGTGGTTGTAACATTATAGAGGGTTTCCGGTGTTCTGCTTTCACTTGTTGACATGTTAAGCACTTAGAGACATGCTTAGCCACGTCCCTCCTTTTTGTTGAACTTCCTACTCAAGGCGTCAGCTACTACATTGGCCTTCTTCGAATGGTAGTGTAGTTGAAAATCATAGTCGTTCAAGAATTGCATCCGTTTCCGTTGCTTGAGGTTCAACACCTTCGGGGTGTAGATGTACTTCAAGCTCTTGTGATATGAAAATAGATCAAATTTCTCACCATAAAGGTAGTGTCTCCAAATCTTCAGGGCAAATATAATGGCCGCTAATTCTAGGTCATGAGTAGGGTAATTCTTCTCATGGACCTTTAGTTTTCGCGAAGCATAAGCGACTACTTGTCTTTCTTGCATCAACACTGCTCCAAGTCCATTTAGTGAAGAATCAGTATAGAGGTTATAGGTAACACCATGGGTTGGAGTGTCTAGGATAGGGGTCGTAGTCAATCTCTTCTTTAGTTCTTGGAATGACTGTTCACACTTCTCATTCTAATCAAACTTAATTCCCTTCCTAGTCAGCTTGGTCATAGGTTCTGCTAGTTTGGAGAAATTTTGGATGAACCTCCTATAGTACCCAGCTAGATCTAAGAAGCTCCTAATCTCTGTAACTGTCATAGGTTGCTTCCAATTCATAACTACTTCCACCTTCTTCGGATCTATAGAGATGCCTTCTGCTGACACTACGTGGCTAAAGAACTTGACTTCTTCATCCAGAACTCACACTTGCTGAACTTGACATATAATTGATGTCTTCTGAGTGTCTACAACACTATCTGCAAGTATTCTAAGTGTTCAGCCTCTAACTTGGAGTAGATTAGGATGTCACCTACGAATACCACCACAAACTGGTCAAGAAACTATCTAAACACACAGCTCATCAAGTCCATGAATGTTGTTGGGGCATTGGTCAAACCAAATGGGATTACGATGAACTCAAAGTGCCCATATCTTGTCCTAAAGGTAGTCTTGTATATGTCGGACTCCTTGATTCTCAGCTGATGATAACTTGACCTAAGATCAATCTTTGAGAAATGAGTGGCTCCTCTCAATTGATCAAATAAGTCATCAATCCTCGGTAGAGGGTACTTATTCTTCACCGTAGCTTGGTTTAATTTTCGATAATTGACACAAAGTCTCATAGAACCGTCCTTCTTCTTTACGAACAACAGTGGAGCTCCCCAAGGTGATTCACTTAGCCTAATGAACCCTTTCTCCTGGAGCTCATCGAATTGTGACTTTAACTCAATCAGTTCTACCATTGCCATTTTATAAGGAGGTATGGCTATAGGGTTGGTTCTAAGGTGAAGTTCAATCTTGAACTCTATCTCTTTAGCAGGCGGTAGTCTGGGTAAGTCATCTGGGAACACATCCTCGTACTCACTAACTACTGCTAGGTCTTGTATCCTCTTCGGTTCCATAGGTTGTTCGTTAGAGAGTTCTTCAAACTCATCCTTTTGCCTTAAGCAGTTCAACATGGCTATGGTTGGACTCCTCGGTAGTTTTCGCATATCTCCATTGATCTTATAGGTTTCCCCATAAGGAAGGGTTATGGTCACTCGTCTCTAAGGACAATCTATCTGGGCTAAATACTGGTCTAAGCAATCCATCTCCAAGATCACATCATATCCATAAAATGGTAAGGCACATAGGTCAACTGTTAAGAGTTTATCCCCAAACCATACGTCACAACTACACATTCTTTTTGAAGTCATTGTGGTCCCTATTGGTGTTGACACATTCAAAGTTACAGGTAGTGTTTTTGTCATAAGTTGTAACCTATTAGCTAGTTCTTCGGAAATAAAGGATTTAGAGGCATCCGATCCAACAATAGTTTCACAGCAACATAGAATAACAAGAACGTACCTTCCACTATAGGAACCTGGTCTTCTTGGGCCTCAACCACGAACACTCTAGCCTGGTTCTAACCACGGCCTTGGTTTTGCCCCTGATTGGCATTCTGATTCTGTCTGGCTTGAGGATGCCCATTCTAACCTCCTCCTTGAGTATTCTATTGTTGCTATTGTTGGGGAGCCTGAGCTGACGCTGTTGGACAGTTTTTAGCAAGATGCCCCTTCTATCTGTATAAGAAGCACAATCCCAGCCTCTTACCCTAGTCCCTTGCCTCATCCTTGTTTTGTCCCTATTTTTGTGGTGCGTTCCAACCATTCTTACTTTTCTTTTGAGCCCCTTGATTATTTTCATTCCCAAGCCTCTTATTCTTCTCCTCAACTTTTGTTCCAAGTTGAGTTCTTACTCCAAAGTTAGGGCATTTTCTATGACGTCCTTGTAAGTCTTTAAGACCAAAGGCTTCATTATCTTTCAGATCTCCATCTTAAGACCCTGTGCGAATTGGTTGGCCTTCCTTTTCTCCTCCCTGATCAGATCTGGTGAGAATTTGGCCAGTTCCGTGAACTTCCTTTCATATTCAGCTACAGTTATGTCCCTTTGATTCAGTCGAATAAAGTCCTCCTGTAGCCTGCTCAGGATTGCTTCTGGAAAGAACTTGTCGTAAAAGATCTTTGTGAAGTTTTTCCAGCTCATGGCATCGACATCTATATTAGGGTCCATCCTCATCATTCGTCACCAACTCTTGGCTGGTCCTTTGAAGTGGTGCGTGGCCAGTGCCACCCGTCTTGACCGAGTTACCTTCAGCACATTGAGAATTTCCTCCATTTCTTGGTACAGTAGTCTGCTTAGATGTAATCTGCGGTACCATCAAATGAAGGAGGATGAAGCTTCTGTAGCTCTATCAGTGTTTTCCTTTGTTTCTCATCCTCTAATCCCTCTTGAGCCCTCTGATATTCGGGATTTTGGACCATAGGTGCTGGCTGTCGGACTTGGTTAGGTTTAGGTACTTGAGGCTATGGTGCCACTTGCGGGATTATCTGTGGAAGTTCCCGCAATAGTTGATCTAGCACCCTCTATGACATTTCATTCATCATGGCCTCCATCCACACCTCCATTCCAGCAGGCAGTTCCTATTACCGTTGTTCAGTGTTATCAGAGGTGGTGGATCAAGTAGCGTACATTCTTGTTCCGGCCATTGTCTATAAATTTAACACCTTGTCAGTATTTGCCTCATCAGATGTTCGTACTATCATGACTCTAGATTCATGTCTCTAGGTTCTTGATTTCTATACTGGCCTAAAGGTTTTTCTTCTAGGTTCTTTTCATGCATGGGTACAGGATTTGGTTTCAAAGCAATAAACAGTAAAGCATGCATATCACACAATCATACAATCAAGCTAGCACAACAAGGTTCCAAGCTTCCACCTAAGCTTCCAGGTTCAAGTGTCCCATACCACTCTACCCCTTCTACTTAGGCTTTCACTCAGAATACAGTCGCACCCAAACAATTTCGCAAATTGCTCGATAACTAAGGTTCCCGAGCACACTATACTCCACTGTTCCATACCAGTGACCCTGGAGAAACTTATTCTGCCAGAGTTACCGATCATTCACCACATATGATCCATCATTCTCTGAGTCCAGGCTTCCTCCATACCGCCAAATTCCTATGCATCCCATACTACATAGAAACCAAAAGATAGAGAAGTTTCTCGGCCTCGTGTCCAGATCAAACAATTATCTATTTTCACACAAATTTTTGTCTTTAGCCTATGCCCTAGAGATTTATGTTTTTCATCCATTGTGCCACCCATGGCTACACCACTTTTTTACCTAAGATCTTTTTCTGGACCTAGGGTTCAATTTGGTTGACTCACAACCTCTATCTAGTCAAGATACAACATTTGACATCTTTTTTTGACTTCTATTCACTTTCTTTCCCTAATTTTTCACCTTCTAACTTCTCTTTTATAGAAAATAAGAATGTCCTTCAACTCCGACTACTCATATAAGCTGGTGGGACAACCTCCAGATCGGGTGGCGAGACCGAGGTCTGCTTAGCAACCGAGCTTTCTAGGGCAGGACACCTCCCTTTCAATGTTTAGCTTTACTCGGGACAAGGCTTATCCATTATCAACTCAACTTGTAGTCTTTGTATCCAAACAAAACATTTAAAAAATATTTTTCCTTTTTGAAAATACTTTCTAAAACATTTTTCAATTGTCAAAAATAGAAGGTAGGGCACTAAAATTTTAATTCAATTCAATGTGAAGCCCTAATTTGGGTTTCTAATTCTTGTCAAGCAACTAATGATTGACTTTCTATTTCTAGCCTAATCAACACATGTTTAGGCTTAACATTCTATTTCTAGCCCAAGGCGCCTAAAGCCTAGGCTCTGATACCACTCTTGGTATTAGATTAACTTTCTAATTCTTACCCAATACATCTACTAACTGGGCTCTGATACAACACTTGTAACACCCCAACCCCCCCATTCATTTGGACATAACCACCATTATTTGACAGTGAACTTAACCATTTGGCGAGTTGGGTCCATGTTACTTTACAAGTGACACACACTTGACTTTTTATTTCTCAATACCTCATGCCTTAGAGTAAATTTAAGAATACAGATTTTTATTCAATAAAATCAAGGCAATTAAAGATAAAGAAAAATTCAACGTCTTTATTCATAAAAAAAGAAAGTACATAACTTTCTAATGTAAATTATTACATTGTTGAACAAAAGAATTTCATAACCTCTAAAAATTTAATTTCAGTAGAAGACTTATTCAAAATTGGGCAATATGCCCTTAAATTAAAAGAAAACTCTTAAAAAAATTAGAAACTTGCCAAAATAGAAACAATCCAAATTCCATGATCTTCATAATTTAATTTCCTACAGAAAAAGAGGAAGGCATGAGCATAAAGCTCAGTGGATCTTTTTCAAACAACCATTTTTCAAATTCAAACCAATAATAATTCATAATTCAATTACTTGCATGCATTAGGCGTTTCAAACATCATCTTGTTTCAATTTGTAATTTAGATGAAAATAGTTTCTCAACCCTTGATGTTCTTAACTAAATGCCTCCTTAGAGTGAAATATGGCATTACATAGCCAATTTCATTGGACTTCTGGACTTTAGGGAGCTTACCCACCAACCAAGCACTTAGGTCTTAAAACTTCATGGCTATCCATGAGAAAAGAACATCCATAGCAACCCATATGTTTGCTATGTTGGTACGTGATTATTTTCACCATCTTCTTTTATTAATCTTGAATCATCAATTAAACTTCAAAATATGAAACTAAGATCAATAAAATTTAGAATATAAGCATTATGAAAATCAATTCATGAAACAACCATAATCATACATCATTTCTTGAAATAAAGCCTAAGCATGATACTAAACATGACATGATTGTTATGCATGCATAAATTCGAACAAGAATCAAATCTAAAACTAAAATATATTTTAGAATGCTTAAACTAAAATATATTTTAGAATGCTTAAATTGAAATATATTTTAGAATACTAGAACTGAAATTATTTTGATTTCAAAAGCCAAACAAATAATGAACATTCTAGCAATTCGAATAAGAAAAAGGGGTGTTAGAAAAATCACTTCCACCTCATTATGCTTTCTCCCCAAAGTTTAGACAAGAGTTCCCAATGTTCAAGCACCAAGAAAATCACCCAAGATGAATCCCCAAACCAAGAACTTCTCACACTCAAGAGGGAAAAGAATGGTGAGAAGAGATGCCAAGAAGAGGGCTTAGAGAACAAGAGGAAATCTCAACTCTTGGTTCTTGGGATGAGAGGAATGGTGAGCATGGGGGGTTTATATAGAGTTCAAAATGGTATAGAATCGCAAGTTTGTGGTGTTCACCTTGTAGGAAACTTGCCAATTCTTCAAAATTTTTTGCCTCCTAAGCATAGGAGAATAGCAAGTGTATTTGGATAATTTTTTTTGGAATTTAGAAACAAATTTTTGAAATTTTGGAAGTATTTTCAGGGATTTTTGGTTAATTTCTTGTTTTATTTTTGGAATATTTAATCTGGACCGTCAGATCTTCTTTGATCGCTGTGTGTAGATCTCCAATTGCGATCATCGAACACGGCTTTGATCTGGACGCTTGGATCGTCCTGGAACGCAGCACGCGGATCTCGTTTGCGATCAACGAAACTCACCTGGACCATCAAATGAACCTCAAGTGCGGTGTGCAGATCTCGTTCGCGATCACCAAACACAGGTTTGATCTGGATGCTTGGATCGTCCTCGAGCGCAGTACTAGATCTTCGTTCATGAGCAACGAAACGTGAGCACAGATCCTGGCCGCATGATCAACCTCGAGCACAATGTTCAGATTTTCGTTTGTGGCCAACGAAATGGATTTGGACCGATGGATCTGGTGGATTGATTGTGGGTCGTTGGATCTTGATGAATGATGCTGCTAAGCATTTGGTGCGGGTTTGATCTTGAGCGTGGGATCTTATATCGTGTGGATTACATGTTTTTGGCCGTTGGATGTAGTTTCTATTACCAAAATTGTTTTCAAAGGTTTCTATTATCCGAGTTTTGTTAATTATATACCCAATTTCACTTTCTAATTTGTGTAAATATGGTTTATGCTTCTATTTTATTTATTTACTAATATTTTTTCCTTTCTAATTTTTTAATATCGTATTTATTAGATATTTTTTTCCATTTCTTTAATATTGCCAACAATTAATAATTCATATTTCTCTATATTTTCCATTTCTTCATTTCTATGTATTTATCTTATATTTTTATTATATAATTCACTCTACTTACTTTATATTGGATAATTAATTCCATAATTATTTCACTACTTGCATAATTATAAATTATTTTTTTATGCAAATAATATTTGATAATTCTACTAACCTTATATCATTAGTTAGATCATCTTGATACTAAGATTTCATTTGCTTCCAATTATTTTAGAATTTTTCTCAATGAATTTTATTTCACTAATAACTTTTTGTTGACAAAATTATGAGGTATTACACGGATTAGATTGGAGGGTCGAGATTGACGCGCACGTAGTCACACCGTGTGACTTTGCGATCAAGATTTTGTGGCTTTGATCGCGGTCGTCCGATCGTCCTTGATCATCTCCAGCCATTCGATCTTCGTTATCCTATGCGCTCAGGCATTGGTGGGGATCATCTTGCGGCTGTCAAATTACGAGATCGGATTCAGATTGACGGTTTGTAGCCATTGGATGTGTTTTGAGTTATATTTTTATGATTTTCAGCCGAATTTCATGTTTTATTTTCGGATTTTTCCCAAATCTTAATCCAAATTGACTTTCTAATCTTGTTTTCATAAAAAATTGCACATATCCTTGTATTTTTGGCTATGATATCCCATGATATACATTATATTCATATATTTTCTTCCAAAAATCCATTAAATTGATTTTATTCCTTATTTGGCTAAACTAGGACTTATGAAATTTTTCGTCTGTCAATTTCGTATAATTCTCTAAATAAATTTTCAAATTTCATACGAATTTTCGAGATGTTACAGACTACCCCATCCCACATTGATTACTGAGCTATGCCGATGAGCAGGAGTAGTCTGGGAATGGAGTGAGCCCCTACTGAAAATGAAGGACCATATTGCGATAAAGATGCTCACAGACATTCCTGCCAAGAAGAGGAAGTCCACCGCAAGGCCTTCAAAGCCGCCAACAAACCCGACTCCATCCACTACAACCCCACCTTCATCATCCACAGCTACTGCACCATTTCCATTTCCTCCTATGCGTATTGATCCACGCGCTTTCATGCATGGCCTAGTCTACGTCACACAATGGCTACATAGTGATAAACCAGCCAAAGCGCAGGCTAACTCACCTCCCCCTGCATCATACATGGATATGAGGTGCTGCCCTCCTCACATGCCTCCTGCTCCTCGAGCCTACGATGACAATGATGGTGATGATCCCAATGACTACATCACAAAGGCTGAGTTTTTTGGAAATGATTGTTGATTTGTTTGCTTTTCTTTTGCACTATATTTTCTTTCCTTTGTTTTGCTCTTGTAAACACTTTTGTTGTGCTCAACTATTATATTATGAATCGGTTTGCCAATCTTTTTATGTACTCCAAACTAACTTCTCTACTTTTGGATGCATGCTTCTGATGTTTGCTCTCCCGTTAGTGTGTTTCAATGTGCTCTTAAGGACAAGGCACTATTAAAGTTTCGAGTTGTGAATCTCTTCAATATATCAGACTTAGTTTTCCTTTTAATTTCATGTCTATTTTTTTAAAGTTGTTTTGTCTTGCATGTTTTAGGATCATGTTAGGAACATATAGTATGAGTCAATTAGGCTAGATTTATATCATAAGGATTGAAACTTTCACTTAGCGACCAATGACATTTTAAAACTCCTACAAAACAATGAGACAAGAATTAGGTATGCTCAAATAGTTTGTGTGCTTGGTTATCTAAAATTCAACTTTAAGAGATTGTTATAGTCTTAGGTAGATTGAGAATCTAAAATTGAGAAAGTAAAGAGTAGAAGCCAAACTACAAATAGAATGAATTTCCCACTAACCCTTGAAATGATCAAATATATCTTGAAAATTACTCGGGAAAACTTTTAGTAAGGAAATGACACAAGCCGTCATTGTTTTAGCCATAGCCAAAAGACCGGTTCGATACATATTCAACATTAGAAGCTAGTTTTCAGCCTTGTAGCCTGTTTTCTTGTTATGAACACAAACAACATATAAAGCAATTATCCGTTATAAATTGCACCCATTTTAGGTATACTCATGGTTTAATACTACCTAGTTTGAGATGTGAAAGAAAGAAGGAATGTTGATATTGAAGTACATGTGTTGTCAGTTAAATTTGGATGTAATAGCATTAAAAAAAAAAGAACAACAAGAGAAATAAAAAGAGGAATATATTTGTTTCAATACTATCATTGAACTGAACTTTTTACTTCTACAAAAGTGTATATATATGTATATATATATATATATATATGAATACATCTTGTGCTACTTATGATGAAACAAGTTTGGAGGAGCTATGAAAACAAAATGATGGAAAAGAATGAAGCAAACAGGATTTTATTTCAGAGAGAATAATTTTGTATTGAATGAAATAGGTTGTTACTATTTTGAACGTACAGTTGAGTCAGAATAAATACCCTATTACACTTGTACCTTGAACCAGGCCACATTACAACCTAAGGAAAAGACCACTGATCTTGACTTGAAGTTTGATTTGAGTAAATTATTAATAGAGGTGAGCATTGAGAGGGTTTGTGTACTGAAGTATTAGGAAAGGATTTCCATAAGTAGAATAGCAATTGCAAATTACTTGTAAAGTTTAAGATTATTGAGATACTAACAGATAAGAGGGTGAAATTAGAGAAGAATAGAGGATGAGCTGAAAATTTAGATAACCTGAGCAACTTTAGGGACATGTAAATGAATTGTACACTATAGGGATGAAAGAATAAGGTTACAATAATGAGTAAAAAAGGAACTCGATTATGTATGGTATGCCATGTAGAATTAGAATTAGAATTTGAGTCATTGTTCGAGGATGAACAATAGTCTAAGTTTGGGGGTATTTGTTAGTTACATAATTGATTAACATCATCATGGGTTGTTTATATGCATTTTATAAAAGTTAAGTAGGAAATTAAATACATTTGTACATTATTAGTGGCATGAGCATCATAATAGGAATTACATGTTTTACTGCATTTAAGCATTGTTACGCATTGTTTACAACATTTCTATGAGAAAATGATGTCTAGGGAAGGTTCTTTAATGTTTGTGTAGGAGTGGAATGAAGCCAAGAGAGAACCACAACAGAAAGAGGCAATGAAAATCGAAAATTAAGGAAAAGTAACCAATTACTGCGTTATGTGAACCAAAGACTGAGGTAGCTAGAGAAAAGCCAAAAAAATGCATAAGGGTTCATCATACTGGTTACTACGATAATCGGTCTAGTAACCTCGGTAACTACAACCTACACTTTGTGAAGAAATTGATTACCGTCCAGTGACCGCAGTTCGCAGAAATGCCAAAAATCCATGTTTTCAACTAGGGACGAGGATTACCGTGTTACTGTGATTAATTACTGTAATTTTAATTTTGTTTAGGTTTTTTAAGTGTGGGCCTATAAATAGAAAAACATATTAGGGTTTAAAGATAGAGGGGATTTTTGAAGTTTAGTGAAGTTTGACAGCTGAATAGAGAAAAAGAGAAAGAAAATACAAAGAAGTAAAGAACAAGGATCACGTTTTGAGTATGTTACCTTGTATTCACTATTCTTTGATGTTTGAACTTAACACAATGTCAGGCTAGTTAATTTATAAGTCTAGGATCTGAATTTTTGATGTATGAACCTGAGATTTCTTATTCCAATTGATTAATTTTGATCCATTGTTTTATATTGTGTGTGTTTAATGCTTAATGTTTACTGGCCAGGAACATTATGATCTCAAACCATTAAATTAACTTGGGAAAGGAATTTACTGGTTAGACTTTCAAAATATAAACCTAGATTATTTGATTAATCAAAAAGTTGTCGACTATTTAGGGGGTTGCAAGTGATTCATGTTCATGAGGCATTGGGCTGTTAACTGCGCGCCTCGAAAGAAGGTATTAGGGAACAAGATTGATAAATGTTGTGGTGCCTCGGGAGAGGGCCTTAATGATAAGTGATGAACCTACAACAATAGAAGTTTACTAAATTCAAATAGAAACTGAAGGTGAGAATAAAAGAATTTCTATCCTAGACAATAATTCAACTTAGTTTTTGAAACAAATTTTTATTGCTTTCAATAGTTTAAATTCAGATTTAGATTAAACAAATTAAACTTTGTTATGTGCCTTAATAAAGTGAATGCTAACATTAGATTTGGATTTGAGATAGTTGACTAAAGTTTCGTTCCCTGAGGACGATGTCCAGTCTTTACCGGTTATTAGTATGGCAATCCCGTACACTTGCAGGGTTGCCAACAAAAACCTTGATAACCAACGTCTCATGCCAATAAAACCACGTCTGTATGAACAAATGTTAACAAAATAAAGATGTTCAAGCCAATAAATTAAAGCAACTACTCTCAACTATATACTATTTCGTCTCTTTTGACTTCAAAGTCCTCAAGCTCTTAAAACCTTGATCACATAAACTGTGTCGATCATACAAGTTCATATATACTTGGCTTGTACTTATAGTTTATAGTACAATTTTGAGTCAATGTCTTAGTGAACTCTTCACTAATTAGTCCTTGTAAGTCAAAGTATGTCAAATTCAACTTAAATGGTCTAGTTATGCATGTTTAAACCCAAGATTTCAAAAAATACCCTTAGATTACAATATATGCACTATTTACATTAGGTCTAATGTTACTAAGTCAAATTTAAGATTTTCCTAGGACTTTATTTTAAACTCAATTGATACCAAATTTGGTGGAGAGTTTCCAACCACTTAAATTCTATTGAGAATGTTCTTAGATTTTTTGAGATCATTTCCCTTGTTTGAGTCACACGATAGCCCTCTGTCCTATTTTAGAACAAACATACAGTCTATGTCATATTTTTTCTCAATTTCACTATGACTAATCCATACATTGTTAAACTTTCTAGATTATCACTTGACCCATCACATATTCACCAAAAGTTTACATTGGAATTTTGGGACCTCATTAAATGTGTTGTAGGTCCAAATTTCATGCTTTCACGCTGTCGAAACATTTGCAATAAGGGTATGTTCATTTGTTTGATTTCTTATTTGCTCAAACTCAATTTGTTATGATTGTTTGACACTAACTATTTGTGTGTGTAAGGTATCTACATGTGAAGACCCATATTTTTGCGACACAAAATTTATGGGTTTGATATTTGTATTCACTTATATTTTTCTAAATTTTTAATTAAATACATGAATTTTCTTAATTTTCTCTAAGTTTACCCATTTAATTGGAGGACATTAGTTTAATTGAGAAATATAATTTTGGAAAGAGAATACATTAAGTATTGAAGAAATTATAAGTTTTGGAGTGATTATTTAAGTTTTAGGAAGGAATAATGAATTTTTAGGTAATTATTTGATTTTTGAGAGAAAATATAAATATTTGGGTAAAATATGTGATTTTGGAGAAAAATGTATAAATATTAAAAATTGAGCTATAATTGAACATTTTGAAGGAAGTGAAGGATAAAAGAGTAAATTTAGAAAAAAATATAATTAATAAATAAAAGTGGAAAAGAAAAAGAAAAGGAAAAACCAAAAAAGGGGGGGCGCCTATGCAACCTAGGCCCGTGTCGGCCAAAAAACATGGGTCAAGCGGCTTTTGTATCTTGAGCTCAACACACAGGCGAGCCGAATTTTTTGCGTGGGCTAGCCCTCATGCCCAGTTCCCCTCCCCTCTCTCTTCTTCCTTTTTTCCCTCCATTTCAAGCAACTAGTAGCAGCGAAAAACCAACAACGAACATTGTTTTAGAGCTCCGATTTTGGTCGTTCAGCAAGTCACCGGCCTACCTTTTGACCACTGACCATCAGGGCACCTTGCATGGCAACCCATGAGCCACATGGAAAGCTATTTTGTCATGCAAGCGTGCTCCAACATGCAAGAAAAACTTGGTTTTTGAGAAAATTTTCATGTTACAACGAGCTATTTTCAACAGTTTTTGTCTCCTTCATCCCAAACCCATTTTTCATGAAATTATAATCTTTGGAAAGCTTTCACTTCCCTCTACAAACTGTGCAAACCATTGGTCAAACCCCCAGCCATTAGAGATTAAAAAGACCACCAAAGTGTAGCATCTCAAAAATTCACAAGAAATTTGAATTTTTATGTAGAGAATTATACAGAATTGACGGATGAAAAACTTGCTAAATCCTAGTTTAGCCAAATAAGGAATAAAATGAATGAAATGGATTTTTGGAAGAAAATATATGAATATAATGTATATTATAGGATATCAAATCCAAAAATACAAGTATATGTGCAATTTTTGATGAAAACAAGATTAAAAAGTCAATTGGGATCAATATTTGGTAAAAATCCGAAAATAAAACAAGAAAATCGGCTAAAAAAATGAAAAAATAAACTTAAAACACATCCAACTGTTGCAAACCGTAGATCCAAATTAGATCTCACAATCCGAAGGCCACGATCATATCTGCACCAATGCACTAGCTCACTGGATCATCAAGATCAAACGGCCACGATCAAATCCATCAAGTCCAACGGCACACAATGACAAAATCACGAAATCGAACACTGCACTCGAGAATCATCGTGCAGCTAGAATCAATTTTGTTGATTGCAACTGAGATCTGCACACTGTGATCAAAGTTGATTTGACGGTCCAGACGAGTTTCATTGATCGCAAACGAGATCCGCACACAGCACTTGAGGTCCATCTGACGGTCCAGATCAAAACCGCATTAGTCGATCGTGAAGTCGTGCTCCGCTTGAGGAAGATCCAACGGTCCGATCGGAGACTTTTTTGGATTGATCGCGAACCGTCGATGCGCTTGAGAAAATCCAACAACCAAGATCAAAGGCCCCAACTTTCGTTGATCGATCTAAGATTAATCTGATGGCCCAGATCGTTACTTCGAAATAAAAAAATGAAAATTACAGAAAATTTCAAAAAAAATTTCAAAAAATAGGTTTCTAAAATCCAAAAATTATTTATAAAATTCGAAAAAATCCTAAAAATACTCATTTCATTCTCAAAATTAGAAAGTACGAAATTAAAGAGAATTAGGGTATCTTATTCAAAGAAAAACTCAAAACTTTCTATTTTTCTCCCTTTGAAAACCTATACAAACCTCCCTATGCTCTTAATTTCTTCATTCTAAATATAAGAGTTGAAATTACCTCTTATTTTCTAAGCCTTCTTCTTGGCACCTCTTCCCATCTTCCCTTCCTCTTACTTGTGTGTGAGAAGTTCTTCTCTCCGATTGGAGAATTAGGCTGGGTAATCTTCATTGACACTATTATGTGGGGGAATTGCTGCCAAAATTTCTTGAGAAAGCGTCACAAGGTGGAAGTGATTTCTAGAACACCCTTTTGTTCCTATTTAAATTCATGGCATGCTCGTTGTTTGTGTGTTTTTCACTGAATTCAAAGATTTTCAATTTCAGTTATAAAATTTTATTGTTTATTTCAGTATTACAGTTTTGATTCATGTTTGAACAATTATATCATCCATACCATGTTAGTATCATGCTTAGGCTTTTAAATTAAAGTATGATGCATGTTTTACGAGTGTTTCATGAATTGACTGTGTATATTCTGAATTTAGTTTGATTTCATTTTCTGAAGTTTATTTTATAAGAACATGATATCAGAATTAATCAAAGACGATGGTGATAATAACCACGTACCATCATAGTGGTCAAGGCGACCCTATGGATGTTCTTTTTATATGAGTTAGGTCATATAGTTTTCAGACCAAAATACTTGAGGGTCGTATACCACTGGTGGGTCACCATGTGTAACTGGTTGATGCCGACACATGCTACTAACGGGTTGATGCCGAGTGGGCCCTATTTACTTAGTTAAGAGCATCAATGGATTAAAGGCCCTTTTGGTCTGAGACTTGACTTGAACAAATTGTTGTTTGAAACACCTAATGATTGCATGTGTTTGAATGATGATTGTGTTATGAGTTTTAATATGAAAGATGGTTGTTCGAAAAGGATCTATTAGGCTATGTGCTCACTCCTTCCTTTCTTATTTTTTAGGAATATGAAATCTATGGAGCAGTTGAATATAGATAGTTCTTAGATAGTTTCTACCTTATTATATTTTTTTGAATTTTAGGGCATGTTGCCCAAAGTTTTTATGTTTTTCTATTGAAAAGTATTTTTTTGAAGCTTTCTGCTATAATAATTAGTTTTTCTTTGAGAAGTTTAGTACTTTCAATTATTCTTTCTATTATGAATAAAATGATTTGAATTTCTTTATCTCCTTTAATTTGTCTTGACTTTATTAGAGTGAAAATTTTGTATTCTTGAATTTTATACAAAGGCACGAGATATTGAAAAGAAAAGAACAAGTAAGTGTTACTTGTAAAGTAACACCGGCCCGACCCGCCATTTTGATAAGTCCACTGTCAAGTGAACGGTGATCATATACACAACTTAAAGATATGGGGGTTGGGGTGTTAAAAAGGTAGTATCAGAGCTCGGTTATTAGAAACACCATACTAGAATGAGAAACTCAAACTTATGGTTTTACCTTAAATTGAATTGAATTTAGAATGCCCTACCTTCTATTTTTGAAATTGAAGAACGTTTTAGAAAGTGTTTTCAAAAACAAAGAAATATATGTTTTGAAAATGTTTTGTTTGGATACAAAGATTATAAGTTGAGCTGATAGAGGGTAAGCCTTGTCCCGAGTAAAATTAAACATAGAAAGGGAGGTGGGTTATCCTGCCCTAGAAAGCGTAGTTGCTAAGCAAACTTCGGTCTCGCTGCCCGATCTAAAGGTTGTCCCACCAGCTTATATGAGTAGTCAGAGTTAAAAAACATTCTTATTTTCGATAAAAGAAAATTAGAAGGTGGAAAATTAGGGCAAGGAATTCATTAGAATTCAAAATAGATGCCAAAGGTGGTATCATGGCCAGACATAGGTTGTAAGTCAACCAGAACCGAACCCTAGGTCCAGAGAAAATACCTTAGGTAGAAACGGATGTAGCCATGGGTGGCACAGTGGATCAAACGCATAAAACTCTAGGACGTAGGCTAGAGAATGAAACTTTTGTAAAAATAGAAAATTGTTTGATCAAGACACGAGACCGGGAAGCTTCTATAATTTTCGATTTCTATGTTGTATGGGATGCATAAGAATTCAGGGTTATGGAGGAAGCTTGGACTCGGAGAATGATGGACCATGTGTGGTGAATGATCAGTAACTCCGGCAAAACAGGTTTCTCTATGTTTGCTGGTATGGGATGGTTGAGTATAGTGGGCTCGAGAACCTTAGTTATCGAGAAATTTGCGAAATTGTTTGGGTGTAGCTCTGTTCTGAGTGAAAGCCTAAGTGGAAGGGGTAGAGTGGTATGGGACACTTGAACCTGAAAGCTTAGGTGGAAGCTTGGAACCTTGCTATGCTGGTTTGATTGTATGATTGTATGATATGCATGTTGTATTGTTTATTTGCTTTAAAACCAAATCCTGTACCTAATACGCATGAAAAGAACCTAGAAGAAAGACTTTAGGCCACTGAACAAATCGAAAACCTAGAAACTGAATCTAGAGTCATGATAGTACAAATGTTTGCTAAAACAAAGATTATCATTGAAAAGATGAGCTGGGAAGAGTTCAAGGAGTTCTTCCACAAAAAGTTCTTTCCAGATATGACACTGTGGAAGTTGCAAGAGCACTTCATCAGGTTGAATCAGAAGGACTTAACTATAGCTGGGTACGAGAAAAAGTTTTCTAAATTGGATAAGTTCTTTCAGGAGCTAATCTAAGAAGAAAGAATGAAAGCTAATTGGTTTGCTTAGGACATAGGGCATGAACTCAACTTAGAACAAAGGTTGAGAGGAAAAGAACAATAGGCCTAGTAATGAAATAGAGAACCCAAAGGCCTAGAAAAAAATTACAAGTAGCAGAAAGGCACCACAGACCTAGAAACAGGGGCAAAACAAAGACGAGTCAAGGGAAGAAGCTGAGAGGCTGGGATTGTGTTTCGTATGCAAGCAAAAGAGGCATTTGGCAAAAAATTGTCCAACTAAACCAACTCAAGCTTCCCAGCAGCAACAACAGAATACTCAGGGGGGAAGTCAGAATGGGCGACCTCAAGCTAGACAAATTAAGAATGATAATCAAGGGCAAAACCAGGGTCGTAGTTAGAACCACGCCAGAATGTTCGCGGTTGAGACGCGAGAAGACCAGGCTCCTATAGTAGAAGATACATTCATATTGTTTAACGTTGCTGTGAAGCTGTTGTTTGACTCGGGTGCCCCAAAATCTTTTATCTGTGAAAAACTAGCTAATAGGTTACAACTTGTGACAAAAACAATGCCTGTGACTTTGAATGTGTCCACACCAATAGGGACCATTGTGACTTCAAAGAAGATGTATAGTTGTGA
>JAJIYU010003207.1:0-27551 GCA_030144865.1 Tinospora cordifolia | reverse complement strand
TGATTTTTAATTTTGAGTTTATGAATCTCTTTTGATAAACAATGTAATGGTTATTCTTGAATTAGAAAGCTATGTACTTTCTTCTTTTATTAATAAAGAAGTTGAATTTTTGTTTACCTTTAATTGCCTTGATTTTTATTTGTACTATTGAATTTACTCTAAGGCAAGTGGTATTTAAAAATAGAAATTCAAGTGTGTGTCGCTTGTAAAGTAACGCTGGCCCGACCCACCAATTGGTTAAGTCCACCGTCAAAGTAATGGTGGTTGTCCAAAACTCAAAGAACGTGGGGGTTGGGGTGTTACAAAGATTGTGTTGGAAACCCTTAGAAAGAACCAGTTGTATGCCAAGTTCAGCAAGTGTGAGTTCTAGATGAAGACAATCATGCTTCTTGGGAATGTAGTATCAACAGATGGCATCTTTATAGACCCTTAGAAGGTAGAAGTTATCATGGACTTGAAGCAACCAAAGACAATTAAAGAGATTAGAAGTTTTTTAGGCCTAGCTGGATATTACTGAAGATTCATTCGAGATTTTTCCCAAGTTCGCTGAACCCATGACCAAATTGATTAAAAAGGGAATAAAATTTAATTGGGATGAGAAGTGTGAAAAATCATTCCAAGAATTGAAGAAGAGATTGAATATGGCCCCCATCTTAGTCACTCTTACACATAGTGTTGAATATGTTCTATATACGAATGCCTCACAAAATGGATTAGGTGCAATCTTGATGCAAGAAGGGAAGGTTGTTGCATATGCCTCAAGGCAACTTAAGATACATGAGCAAAATCATGTAACCCATAACTTAGAGTTGGCTGCCATTGTATTTACCCTAAAGATTTGGAGACATTACCTCTATGACAAGAAGTTTGATCTATTCTTATATCACAAGAGTTTGAAGTACATCTACACTCGAAAGAAGTTGAACCTCAGGTAGTAGAGATGGATGGAGTTCCTTAAAGAATATGATTTCCAACTACACTACCATCCAAGGAAGGCCAATGTGGTAGTTGATGGCTTGAGTAGGAAGTTTAACAAATAGGATGAGGAAAAGGATTAGATGTAACAACTGATTGATGAGTTCAATCTGGGTATAAACGTAGATGAAAACCATGCTTATCGTTACAACATAACTTGCCAACCGAATCTTTTACATCAGATTAGGGATGAACAAAGGCAAGATAAGTAGCTCACAAGCCTGATCAAAGGAGTTGAATAGGGTGAGCATACAGATTTCATAAAAGATGTTGAAAGTACCCTAAGACTTGGAAATAAAATTTGTGTGCCTCAAAATGGACAGAGTAAGCAAACCATAATAGACAAAGCCCATCAAACCAAGTACACAATTCATCCTAGAAGTGACAAGATAAATCAAAACCTTCATAAGACCTGGCAAGGAATGAAAAGAGATATGGCTAAGTATGTTTTCAAGTACCTAACCTATCAACAAGTGAAGGCAGAGCACCAAAAGCCTGCTGAAATGTTACAACCATTCCTAATCCCTAAATGGAAGTAGGAGAACATTGCCATGGACTTTGTTAGCATATTACCCTAGTACCAAAAAGTGGAAGATATTGTATGGATAATTGTGGATCGTCTCACCAAAGTGGATCATTTTTTGCCCATTAGATCCACAGACCAAGTTAGTAAGCTGGGAAAACTCTATGTGAAGGAGATAGTAAAACTTTACGGTGTGCCTAAGACCACAGTGTCAAACAAAGACTCTCGATTCACCTTGTAGTTTTGGCAAAGTCTATAGAAGGAGTTGGGTACTAGACTCACCATGAACACTGCTTTCCATCCTTAAACTGATGGTCAGTTTGAGATAGTCATTCAAGCACTTGAAGACATCTTGAGGTCTTGTGTCCTTGATACCTACATCTAGCAAAGTTTGCCAATAACAATAGTTATCAAGCAAGTATCAAGATGGCACCGTATGAGTTCTCTATGGGAGGCATTATAGATCACCAAGCTGTTGGGCTAAACTGCAGTATCACCAACCTAGAAAACAGATACAAAAGAAATTGACCACAGCAAAGAGTAAACAAAAGAGTTATGCTAATAAGAAGTAAACACCCCTAGAGTTCTAGGTAGGCGATAAGGTGTTCCTAAGAATTAGGCCTTAGAAAGGAATCAAGCGATTTGGATATAAAGGAAAATTATCACCTAAATTCATCGACCCATTCAAGATACTTAGAAGAATCGAAGAATGTAATTATAGTTAAACCTACTGAACCGAATGTCCTCAGTTCACAACGTATCCCATGTGTCAATGTTGAGGAAGTATGAACCTGATCTCTTTCACATAATTCATTGGGAGGAGGTGGACACTGAAGAGGATGCTACATATGAAGAAGCGACAATGATCCTCGACCGCAAGGAACAAAGCCTAAGAACAAAGGACATTCCCTTAGCCAGAGTTTTTTGAAAACATCATGGAGTAGAAGAGATAACTCGGGAGCTAAAAAGTGAAATGAAGACTAAGTACCCTAACCTATTTACTAGAAGTACTTGACTGAAAGATACCCAAATGCATAAATTTCAAGGACAAATTTTCTTTTAAGGAGGGTAGTTGTAATACCTCAAAAATTAATATGAAATTTGATTAAATAAAATAGATAAGAAAGATCACTTCTTGAGAATTTATGTGAAAACTTTTGGTGCAAATTGCTCATATTTCAACATGTAGAAGGATGCCAAAAAGAAGATTTAGAAAATAGAAATCAAACGATAAAAATAATAATACATGACGTGACTACCGTGGTAATCAATACACTACTGCGGTAGTGCCACGCCGCAAACTAAGAACAATCCCTTTTTTATTCCATGAAGATGGCTACCGCGATATCCATAGTGCATCAAAGACTCAAGTAAAAACCACTGAAATCACAATACCACAGTAAGGCGATTGGGCACCGCGGTAGTGCAACAAGTTTCCAAAGAGAATATGCATTGTTAACAAATTAAAAAAGCTTGGGAACAAAATAGAAATTAAATTGAATCGGATTCTCACGATAACATGGTGATTTTTTGAAATAATGTGCACTAAAGGCTGCACAAAACCAATTGGAAAGTCCCCAAAACCCTAAACTTCTAAATCTTATGTGCAAAGGTGAAGAATTAGCAGGTTTCCTGTGTTGGGAACACCCTAACTTGTCAATTTCCACCCATTTGAACTCTATATTAACCTTGCTTAGGTTCCCATTTTCTTCACCCCAGCAAAAATTGAACAAGTTCATTCCTGCTCTCTCTACCTCCCTCTTGGCATCCCTCTTTTTTTTTTAGTTGTTCTAAACAACAATTAGAGTATTAGTAACAAGGAGCTGCACAAATTTTAGTGCTAGCAGTTGGGGAGTGTGACACCCAGGCTCCCGGTTCCTCTTTATGATCATGTGATGAGTCATTGGGCCTGCGCAAAGAGACAATACACACCCATCCAGTAGGAGACGCCGGCTCATGTCGTTCACCAAGAGCCAGAGGCGATGTCATTCCTTTTCTTTCTATCTATCTCATGCTTCAAAATCTTTCTTTCAAATAGGTTATCAAAACAATTTAAATACACAATGATCACTTTAAAAACATGTAACTAAAATTGCTTCGCAAAATTTCAAGGAAAAACATGAGGCATAATAGCCCAAGTTCAAAACCATCAGACTTTACAGAAAATGAATCAAAACAATAAAGTTACGAAAAAAAACGAAAAGCTTCAAAGTCTAACAATTAAATAATCCAAGGAATTCTAAAATAGTTTGAAATACTTCATTTCATTTTAACTGTTTTGCCCAAAAGAAAAAGGGCACATGCCCTATTCAAATTATGTATAAAAAAAGAATAAACCATTAAACCAAAAGTAGAAAAATGGTGACAACCTATATCAACCAAAATGACAGCCTCGCGTGGCTGGTCTACTCCTGCAATATCAATGATCACCTATGATGAAATAATGGGGTGAGCTCGAGAGCCTAATGGATCATCCCTATACAAAAGAAATAGGCCATATGAAGCTTTCTATGGGAGGCCTTATAGATCACCAAGTTGTTGGGCTAAACTGCAGGATCACCAACCTATAAAACAGATACAAAAGAAATTGGCCACAGCATAGAGTAAACAAAAGAGTTAAAGAGGAGACCCCTAGAGTTCTAGGTAGGTGATAAGGTGTTCCTACAAATTAGGCCTTACAAAGGAATTAAGCGATTTGGATATAAAGGAAAACTATCACTTAGATTCATCGGCCCATTCGAGATACTTAATAGAATTGGAGAATGCACTTACAGTTAGACCTACTAAACCAAATGTCCTCAATACCAAACGTATCCCATGTGTCAATGTTGAGGAAGTATGAACCTGATATCTCTCACATAATCCCTTGGGAGAGATGGATATTCAAGAGGATGCTACAAATGAAGAAGCTACAATTAGGATCCTCGACCGCAAGGAAGAAAGCCTAAGAACAAAGGACATTCCCTTAGTCAAAGTTCTTAAAAACATCATGGAGTAGAAGAGACCACTTGGGAGCTAAAAAGTGAAATGAAGGCTAAGTACCCTGAACTATTCACTAGAAGTACTTGACTGAACGATACCCAAATGCACAAATTTTAAGGACAAAATTTCTTTAAAGAGGGAAGGTTGTAATACCTCAAAAAGTTGTACAAAATTTGATTAAATAAAATAGATAAAAAGGATTACATCTTGAGAATTTTCGTGCAAACTTTTGGTGCAAATTACTCATATCTCAACATGTAAAAGGTTTCTAAAAAGAAGATTTAGAAAATAAAAATAAAACAATAAAAATAATAATGCATGACGTGACTACCATGGTAATCAATACACTACTGCGGTAGTGCCGCACCGCAAGCTAAGAACAATCCCTTTTTTTGCCATGATGATGGCTACCATGATATCCATAGTGCGTCAAAGATTTAAGGAAAAACCATTGAAATCACAATACCAAGGTAAGGTGATTGGGCATCATGGCAGTGCAACAAGTCTTCAAAGAGAATGTGCATCATTAACAAATTAAAAAAGTTTGGGAACAAAATAGAAATTTTTTTGACCTATTACCATAATAAATTTAATGGGATTACTGTGATAACAAGACAATGTCTTAAAATAATGTGCGCTAAGGGCTGCACAAAACCAATTGGAAAGTCCCCAAAACCCTAAACTTCTAAATGTTATGTGCGAAGGTAAAGAATTAGCAGGTTTCTTGTGTTGGGAACACCCCAACTTGTCAATTTCCACCCATTTGAACTCTATATTAACCTTGCCTAGGCTCCCATTTTCTTCACCCTAGCAAAAATTTAACAAGTTCCTTCCTACTCTCTTTACCACCCTCTTGACATCCCTCTTTTTCTTTAGTTGTTTTAAAAAGTAATTAGAGTAGTAGTAATGAAGAACTGCACAAATTTCAATGCTAGCAGTTGGGGAGTATGACACCCTAGCTCTCGGTTCCTCTCTCTAATCATGTGATGAGTCATCGGGGCCATGCACGGAGACAGTGCACACCCGTCTAGTGGGAGACGTCGGGCTCAGGTTGTTTGTTGAGAGCCAGAGACAATGTCATTCCTTCTCTTTTTATCTATCTCATGCTTCAAAACCTTTCTTTTGAATAGGTTATCAAAATAATTTAAATACATAATGATCACTTTAGAATTGAAAGTTTACATGTAACTAAAATTTTTTGGCAAGATTTCAAAGAAAAATAAGAGGCATAACAACCCAAGTTCAAAACCATCGGAGTTTATAGAAAATGAATCAAAACAGTAAAGTTATGGAAAAAAATGAAAATCTTCAAGTCTAACAGTCAAATAATCCACGGATTTCTAAAATAATTTGAAACACTTAAATTTCATTTTAACTGTTTTGCGCAAAAGAAAAAGGGCACATGCCCTGTTCAAATTATGTACAGAAAAAGAATAAAACATTAAACTAAAAACTAAAAAACTGTGACAACCTATATCAACTAAAATGACAACCTTGCATGGCTAGTCTACTCCTATAGTGTCAATGATCACCTTTAATGAAATAATGGGGTGAGCTCGAGTGCCCAGTGGATCATCCCTATATATCACTAGCATTATACAAACCAGAATATAGAACATGCAAACACTTTCATTTATTAGGCATTTTAAACACTTCATTTTTCATTCTGTGGGAACGTAAACCGAAAGTGCCTTGCTCTTAGTGTCCCTGTGGTCTAGGAGAGAATCCGGGGGTAAGGCCCGAGGACCAGTTACCTTTCAAGACCACGATCTAATGAGAGAATTTTGTTGTGACTCTCCATCTGAAGACACAATCAGTTGTCGCAGTCAGCTCAAGTAGGGACACCCACGATGACACCCAAAAGCCGACCATCATCCCGATATGTGGAGTTATTAAATCTTAATTTAATCTTCTTTAGTGGCACATTCCATTCCAATTCATACATAATCATCATTTGTAACATTCAAAGTAAACTAATTAGATATGTTCGACCATTCATGGAGATCAACGCATGAAATCTCTATCTATGCATGTTATAACACAAGTAACCAAGCATCATGGACACACATCAAGTCATTCTAATCAGGATCAATCAGATATGCCCTAGCATGCTTCTAGGTGCCCATTAAAAGTAAACACACAACATGATTTCTATCCAAAGTTTACATAAGGCTAGGGAGTATGGAAATCACACCCACATTGTATCTCCTTTCCTTATGCCTTTAGTCCTCACCACACGTGTTTAGATCTTTAATCTATAAGATTTTAATACCAAGATAATGTGAGTCTAAAGCATTCAAAACATGGTAAAAATCATAGATTTGTGTCCCTTGCGTATGTATTCCACGGTGTACACAAAATCGGACAAAAATAAGAGAAGGGACAGGGTACATGACGGGTTACCACCATAATGTGAAGCATTACCGCGATCGTCAAAATCGACGATGTGTGTTTAACACCTCAATACACAAACATTAGGCTTAAAACACAAATCAAACTAAAGGAAATCTTTATACCTTGGAGATCTACTTTTCTTCTTCGCTTCTAGCTAAAACAAAGTGTTCCAACCCTCAAATCACATGTGCTTCAAAGGAAAACATCTTCACTTAAGAAAATGATTTACAAAGGTAGGAGAACAAGATCTCAAGTGGGTTTTCATGATTTACCTTAGCAAAAACAGTTTCAAATCGTGCATCAACTTGAATCCACCCTTGTTGATGTTGCTCTAGAAGATGAGTAGAGAACGGTTTGAATGATCTCAAACCACCTTAGAATTGAAAAAAAAATGCTAAGAAATGAGATTGCAAGGCTTGGTTAGGGTTTAGGAGAGAAAACCCCAAGTTGTGGCACTCAAAACTTGAATCTAGGGTTTTTCGCGAACATTGCATTTTTATAGAAAATCACGAATTACCATGAACACCTGAGAATTACCACGGTAATCAGTATTACCACGATCACTCGAGAATTACTATGGTAATTAGTATTATCTTGTTAACTAGGATGATGCACTCTATTCATTTCTAGTTTCTTCTGTGATTACCGCAGTAACCAGGGCGATGCATTTCTTTCCATTTTCTGGGTTTTTCTGGGATTACCACAATCATTAGCTTTCATTATCACAGTAACCAGTGAGATTTTGGCATTCATGTTTTTTCTTTGTCATTTCTCACGCTTTCCAAATTTATATCATTTTTATATTTATTTTAAACTTATTTAAACTTAGTCTACATGGTTTTTAAGTATCTTATTATTTTTTATTAAATCATTTAATTATTTTATTTTAACTATTCACTAGTGACATAGAATTCTTATAGACTTGGGGGTATTACAACTTATCCCCCTTAAAAGAATTTCGTCCTCAAAATTTAAAAGAATAGATTACATGTTCGATGTTGTCCTCTCAGGTATTTCTAGTGAAGAGGCCTGGGTACTTCGTCCGCTTCTTGCTCTCCAATTCCCAAGTTACCTCTTCTAGACCATGATGCCACCACCTTTGACCAAAGGAATGTCCTTGCTCTTGAGATTCAGCACCTTATGTTTTAGTATTCTAATTGTTGATTCCTTATATGTTGCATTGTCTTAAAGTACAATCTCTTACCAGTGTATGATGTGCGTTGGATCTAGCTCATACTTCTGCAGCATCGAGACGTTGAATACATTATTTATCAAGGACATTCGATTTGGCAAGTCCAGCTCATAGGTGCATTCATCAGCTCATTTAAGTATTTCAAATAGATCGATGAATCTCGATGCTAATTTCCCTTTGACTCCAAACTGTATGATCCCCTTCTGTGGGCAAATCTTTAATAACACTTTGTCACCTGGCTAGAATCCCAAGGGTCTTCTTTTCTTATCTGCATAACTCTTCTGCCTACTCTAAGTTGTAACTAGTCTCTTTTGAATCTTCTTTACATGAATATTCATCTCCTCTACCAACTCAAGTCTTGTGAGAACCTGATCCTCAAAGTCTGCCCAACAAGATGATGATCTGCAGGGTCTGCCATAGAATGCTTCATGTGGATCCATCCATATGTTTGCCTGATAACTGTTGTTATAGGTAAACTCTACCAAATGCAGATACTTGCTCCAATTGCCCTTGAAATCAAGGAGACAAGCTCTCAGCATATCTTCTAATATCTGAATGACCCTCTGAGACTGCCCATCAGTCTGAGGATGGAATGCAGTGTTCATGGTGAGTCGGCTTCCTAGTTCTTTCTATAGGTTTTTCTAGAATTGAGATGTGAACCTACAATCTCTGTCTGACACTATAGTCTAGGAAACGCCATGCAGTTTCACAATCTCTCTAACGTACAATTCTCCAAGTTTCCCTACTAAATCTATAAATCGAATGGGTAAAAAAATGAGCCACCTTTGTCAATCAATCCACAATAACTCATATGGTGTCTTCCCTTATCTGTTTCCTCTACAGGCCACTAACAAAATCTATTGTAATATTGTCCCACTTCCACTCTGGTATCGAAACTAGTTGTAACAGTCCTGACAGTTTGTTGTGCTCGGCCTTCACTTGTTGACATGTTAGACACCTAGAAATATACTTTCCTATGTCCCTCTTCATACATCTCCACCAATAGGTCTTCTTGAGGTTTTGGTACATTTTGTCACCTCTTGGATGCATCATGTACTTAGTCTGATAAGCTTCATCCAGGATGGTTTTTCTTCTTTGCCAACTTCCTGGGACGCAAACTCTATTTCCAAGCTCAGCATACCCTCTGAATTAATTCAGAAGTCTGTATGTTTGCCTTGCTTGACACCCTCTGTGAGATCATCAATCCACTTATCACTTTTCTGCTCATATCTAATTTGGTGTAAGAGATCTGGTTGGCAATTCATAGCATACAAATATACTTGTTCCTCATCTGAAGTCGTATCCAAGTTATACTCACTAATCAGCTAATATATTTGCCATTTTTCCTCATCCTTCTTGTGGAGTTTTCTACTAAGTGCATCGGCCACCACGTTCACCTTTCCCAGATGATAGTGCAGCTAAAAATTATAGTCCTTCAGGAATTTTATCCATCTCCGCTATCAAAGACTTAATTCCTTCTGGGTATAAATGTACTTCAAACTCTTGTGGTTAGAGAATAGATCAAAACTCTCCCCATAGAGGTAATGCCTCCAAATCTTCAATGCGAAGACAATAGTTGCCAACTCTAGATTATGGGTAGGATAGTTCTACTGTTGGATCTTCAATTGCTTTGAAGCATAGGCTACTACCCTTCCCTCTTGCATCAACATCGTGCCTAGTCCAATCAACAAAGCATCGGTGCATAGGGTATACTTCACATCATGGGTAGGTGTGACTACAATGACGGCTAAAGTTAACATTTTCTTTAGTTCTTGGAATGCCTGTTCACACTTATCATTCCAGAGGAACTTCTCTCCTTTCCTGGTTAACTTAGTCATCGGTCCAGACAATTTTGAAAAGTCTTAGATGAACTTGCGATAGTATCTAGCTAAAACTAAGAAGCTTATGATTTCCATGACAATCGTAGGTTGCTTCTAGTTGGATACTGACTCTACTTTTTCATGGTCTTCTAATATCCATTCAGCTGAAACAACATGGCCAAGGAGCTTAACCTTTTTACCCAGAACTCGCATTTGCTAGACTTGGCATATAGTTCATTTCTCCTCAACACCTCCAAAACTATATGCAAGTGTTCTATGTGCTCAGCCTTTGATTTGGAATAGATCAGAATCTCATCTATAATTACCATGACAAACTGATCGAGGTACTATCTAAAGACTCTGTTCATTAGATCCATAAATGCAGTCGGCACGTTGGTCAAACCAAATGACATCGTTGTGAACTCAAAGTGCCCGTATTGAGTTCTGATGGTTGTCTTATATATGTCGGACTCCCTAATCCTCAACTGATGATACCCTAACCTTAGATTAATCTTAGAGAAGTGAGTGGCTCCCCTCAACTGATCAAACAGGCCTTCGATCCCGGGCAACAGGTAGTTGTTCTTGATCGTTACTTGGTTTAACCTCCTGTAGTCCACACATAACATCATGGATCCATCATTTTTTTTCACAAGCAGTATTGGAGCTCCCCACGGTGGCTCACTAGGTCTAATAAATCCCTTTTAATAGAGTTCATACAATTGTGTTTTCAATGCAATTAGTTCTACCGGTGCCATTCTATAGGGTGGAATGGCTATGAGATCAATAACTAGATCCAACTCGATCTTGAACTCCACTGGTCTATGGTGTAGAAGTCCTAGTAGATCGTTTGGGAACACACCTCCATATTCCTATACAACAGGTATACCCGGTATCTCTCTTGACGTCCCTGCATCATCTTCAAGTAATTGTCTAAAGTCCTCTTTCTGCTTCATAGTGTGCAAGATAGCTAACATAAGACTCTTTGGCAATTTTTTTACATCCCCAATTATCTTTAATACCTCGCCTGAAAGTAGCTTCGAGGTCACCCTTTGTCTCTAATAGTTGATCTGTGCTTGATATTGGTTCAAATAGTCCATACTCAATAGCACATCATATCCATAAAAATGAAGTGCACAAAGATCAGCAAAAATCAACTTGTTTCTTAATCTAAGATTAACAACATCTCCTCGAACTCACGGTAGCCCCAATTGGTGTAGCTACGTCTAATGTCACTAGCAACGAACTTGTTACTAATTGCAATCTATCCACTAGGTTCTCAGAAATGAAGGATCTAGTGGCACCCAAATCAAACAAAACCCACCTAGGGAAGCCAAACAAAAGAAATGTACCTACTGCTGCTGCAGTGGGATCGGTTTGGGCGTCTGCGGCATACGGCCAAGTCTGATTTCTTTGTTGTAGCTGGGACTGTGGTTGCTGCCTCTGTTGTGGAAGACTACTCTACCCATGTGTCTACTGCTACTGCTAAGGGGCTAGAACTGGTGTTCTAGTGGGACAATACCTAGCCAAATTCCCTCTCTAATTGCACTCAAAACACAACCCTTGTCTCCTGGCGCTCTCCCTCTGATCGTCAGTTACACGATTTGGTCGCGCCTGCTGGGTTGGCTGCCTATCATAAATATGTGTCGGGCCCTAAGCCTAAGGTGCTTTGCACCCATCCTGCCTACGCTTCTTTTTTTGTGAGGCTCCCGAGGCTTGACTTGGATGTGACCTCTTATTTTTCTTTCTCAATGCATGCTCATACTCGAGGTCCTGCTCGACCAACTGTGTTCTCTCTACTATCTGCCTCAAAGGAGTCAGCTTCAGAGGAGCTATTATCTTCCTGATCTCCACCTTCAGTCCCTCAGTGAACCGGTCGATCTTGGATTGCTCTTCCCTAATCAGCTCTGAGACAAACCTCAACAGCTTGGTTGTAACATCTCGAAAAAAAATTCATATGAAATTTGAATTTTTATTTAGAAAATTATACGAAATTGACAGATGAAAATTTTGGTAAGTCCTAGTTTACCCAAATGAGGAATAAAAATCAAATTAATAGATGTTTTGGAGAAAATATATGAATATATTGTATAACATGGGATATGATAGCCAAAAATACAAGGATACATGCAATTTTTTTATAAAAATAATATTAGAAAGTCAATTGGGATCAAGATTTGGCAAAAATCCGAAAATAAAACAAGAAATTCGGCTGAAAAATCAAGATGCACCAAATCATCAAGATCAAACGGCCATGATCGATCCATCAAATCCGAACACTGCATTCGAGGTTGATCGCACGGCCAGGATCTGTGCTTGCAGTTTCGTTGATTGCGAACTAAGATTCACAAGCAGCATTCGAGGTCGATCCGACGGTCTAGACGCATTTCGTTGATCACGAATGAAAATCCGGTGCTACGCTTGAGGACGATCCGACGATCTAAGGCATTTTCGTTGATCGCGAACAGATGTGTTGCACTCGATGACGATCTGAAGATCCGAAGCATTTTCGTTCACGAATGAGATTCGCGTGCGAAACTCGAAGACGATCCAAGCGTTAAAATTTGAGGCTCTGATTTGTTGATCGATCCGAGATCAATCCGACGACCCAGATCGAAGGCTCCAAAATTTAAACTGAAAATTATAGAAAAATCACGAAAAATTCAAATAAAATCCGAAAAAAGTTTTTAAAATCTGAAAATTGATTTCTATATTTAAAAAAAAATTGAAAACTACTCATTTTTTCTCAAAATTAGAAGTACAAAATTAAAAGAGAATTTAGATGTTTTACTCCAAGAAAAACTCAAAAGTTTCTGTTTTTCTCCCTTTAAAAACATATATAAACCCCCTAGGCTCTCAATTCCCTCATTCCAAAAATAAGAGTTAAAATTCCCTCTTATTTTCTTTAAGCCTTCTTCTTGGCACCTCTTCCCATCTTTTATTCCTCTTACTTGTGTGTGAGAAGTTCTTCTCTCGAATTGGGAAATTAAGTTGGGCGATTTTCATTGGCACTAGTAGGTGGGGGAATTGCTGCCAAAATTTTTGAAGAAAGTGTCACAAGGTGGAAGTAATTTTTAGAACACCATTCTGTTCTTATTTAAATTCATAGCATGCTCATTGTTTGTGTGTTTTCCACTGAATTCAAAGATTTTCAATTTCAGTTCTAGAAATTTAAATGTTTATTTCAGTATTTCAGTTTTGATTCATGTTTAAGAAATCATATCATCCATGCCATGTTAGTATCATGCTTAGGCTTTTATATTAAAATATGATGCATGTTTTATGAATGTTTCATGAATTGACTGTGTATATTCTGAATTTTAGTTTGATTTCATATTCTTAAATTTATTTTATGAGATCATGATATGAGAATTAATCTAAGACGATGGTAATAATAACCACATACCATCATAGTGGTCAAGGCAACACTATGGATGTTCTTTTCATTTGAGTTAGGTCATATGGTTTTTAGACCTAAGTACTTGAGGGTCGTGTACCACAGTACCTTGTGGGTCACCACGTGTAACAGGCTGATGCCGACACAAGCCACTAACGGGTTGATGCCGAGTGGGCCCTATTTACTTAGTTAAGAGCATCAAAGGATTAAAGGCCCTTTTGGTTTGAGACTCGACTTGAACAAATTATTGTTTGAAATGCCTAATGATTGCAAGTGTTTAAATTATGATTGTGTTATGAGTTTGAATATGAAAAATGGTTATTTGAAAAGGATCTACTGGGCTATGTGCTCACTCTTTCCTTTCTTATTTTTCAAGAACATGAAATCTATTAAGCAATTGAACATGGATATTCCTTAAAAAGTTTCTACATTATATTTTTTTTAGAATTTTTAAGGGCATGTTGCCCAAAGTTTTTATGTTTTTCTACTAAAAAGTATTTTTGAAGTTTTCCGCTGTAATAATTAGTTTTTCTTTGAGAAGTTTATTATTTTCAATTATTCTTTCTATTATGAATAAAATAGATTGAATTTCTTTATCTCTTTTAATTTGCCTTGATTTTATTAAAGTAAAATTTTGTATTCTTGAATTTTTATACAAAGGAACGAGAAATTGAAATGAAAAAAACAAGTGAGTGTCACTTGTAAAGTAACACAACCCGCCATTTGGTTAAGTCAAATTTCAAGAGAATGGTTGTCATGTACATTGCTTAAAGATACGGGGGTTGGGGTGTTACATTAGTAAATCTCTACTCATACTTGGCCATTGTCATGGTCTTCTGAGTTAGTTGTATAAACTTAGTCTATAACTATCTGGTCATTGTCGTAGAGAAGAAGTAACCATAAAATAGAGCCTTGAACTACTCCCATGTCATGACAGTCTCATCCACTGTGGGGTCATTCATAATCATCTCCCACCAATGGTAGGCAGGTCCTACAAACTTATGCACAGCAAGTGCAACTCTCCTAGGTCTGATAACCCCCATAGCATTCAAATGCATGTTCATCTCCATGAACCATCTATCAGCTATCGCATGATCGGCCATCCCCTCAAACGTAGTAGGTCGCAGCTTTTGAAACACAATCAATAAGTCCTTCTACTCCTTGTCATCCACAATCTGTTGGCCCTGTGCTACTAGACCCATGGAAATCGATTTCTGATGAGCCTGAGGCTAAGGTTGTGCTTCTGGCTATGACTGCGACTTTGGTGGCTGCACCAATGGCTATAGGATCCTCATAACCTGCTCTACTACTCTCTGAGTGATCTCAGTGATCATCTCGGGCATCACCATCTCCCCTACTGGTGCTGCTGCCACTGGGGTCTCCTCTCTCTCCGCCTTGACTCATCTGTATTCTCATTTCTAGTTGCATCCCTTCTGGAGTTTCCTCTAGTTATGTCTATTATCTACAAGTCAAACGGCCATATTTAAACAAATTAGAAAGTGAAATTGGGTTTATAATTAGCAAAGCTCGGATAATAGAAACCTTAAAAAGTAATTTTGGAAATAGAAACTGCAGCCAACAGCCAGAAACGTGTAATCCACACGATCTAAGATCCCACGGTCACGATCAAGCCCACACTGAATGCACAGGAGCACCGAATCAACAAGATCCAACGGCCCACAATTGATCTGCCTGATCAAACGATCTAGATCTGAGGCACGTTTCGTTGATCGCAAACAGGGATCCGCATGCTGCGCTTGAAAACGATCCGACGATCTAGATTTGAGGCATTTTCTTTAATTGTGAACAAAGATCTATGTGTTGCACTCGAGGACGATTTAATGGTCCAGATTTGAGGCTCCGAAAATAAAATAGGAAATTAACCAAAAATCTGAGAAAAATGATTCCAAAAATTTGAAAATTGGTGTCTAAATTCCAAAAAATATCCAAATACACTTGTCGTTCTCCTATACTTGGGAGGCACGAAATTTTGAAGAATTGGCAAGTTTCTTATAAGGAGAACACCACAAACTTACCATTCTCTACCTTTTTGAACTCTATATAAACCCCCATGCTCACAATTCATCTCATCCCAAGAAACAACAGTTGAGATTTCCTCTTGTTCTCTAAGCCCTCTTCTTGGCACCCCTTGTCACCTTTTTTTCCCTCTTGTGTGTGAGAAGTTCTTGGTTTGAGGATTTATCTTGAATGATTTTCTTGGTGCTTGTACGTTGGGAACTCTTGCTTAAACTTTGGGGAGAAAGCATTATAAGGTAGAAGTGATTTCTCTAACACCCCTTTTTCTTATTCGAATTACTAGCATGTTCATTGTTTGTATGGCTTTAGAAATCAAAATAATTTCAGTTCTACTATTCTAAAATATATTTCAGTTTCAGATTTGATCCTTGTTCGAATTTATGCATTCGTAATGATCATGCCATGTTTAGCAACATGCTTAGGTTTTATTTCAAGGAATGACGGATGATTATGGATGTTCCATGATTTGATTTTCATAATGCTTATATTCTGAATTTTATTGATCTTAATTTCATATTTTGAAGTTTAATTGATGATTCAAAATTAATAAAAGAAGATGGTGAAAATAACCACGTACCATCATAGTAAACATGTGGGTTGCTATGGATGTTTTTTTCATATGATTGGTTCATATGGTTTAAGACCAAAGTAATTGGTTGGTGGGTAAGTCCAAAAGTCCAATGCAATTGGCTAAGAAGAGCTATACTTCACTCTAAGGAGGTACTTTGTTAAGAACATTAAGGGCTTAAAAACCCTTTTGGTCTAAAATCTCAACTTTAAACAAAAATGTTGTTTGAAATGCCTAATGTATGCAAGTGTTTGAATTATGAATGTGTTATTGGTTTGAATTTGAAAGATGGTCGTTCAAAAAGGATCCACTGGGCTATGTGCTCACTCCTTCCTTTCTTATTTTTCAGGAACATGAACACATGGAGCAGTTGAATATAGATAGTTTCTTAAAAAGTGTCTACAGTATTATATTTTTTTAGTATTTATAGGGCATGTTGTCCAAAGTTTTTATGTTTTTCTACTGAAAAGTATTTTGAAATCTTCAGCCGTAACAACTAGTTATTTTTTTAAAAGAGTTTAGTACTCTCAATTTCTATTATGAATAAAATAGTTTGAATTTCTATATCTCTTTTAATTTGCCTTGATTTTATTGAAAATTTTGTATTCTTGAATTTTATACAAAGGCACGAGATATTGAAAAGAAAAGAACAAGTGTGTGTCACTTGTAATGTAGCACCGGCCTGACCCGCTGTTTTGTTAAGTCCACTGTCAAGTGAACGGTGGCAATGTACACTGCTTAAAGATACGGGGGTTGGGGTGTTGCAATCCCATTTGCAAGTAACAACTTGGGCATGCTAGCATCACTCTAGTCTTTTCTAAAACTCTAGCCACCTAATAGTGACATCTATCCATTTACCCAAAACATTTCAAAATTATTTTCTTGCCCAAAGCATCTAAAGCTGAGGTTCTATCTATCTTTCTACCCAATTGTCTACTAACTCAGCTCTGATACCAACTTTGTGACACCCCGGCTCCCGGTTCCTCTCTTTGATCATGTGACAAATCATCAAGGCCATACGCAGGGATGGTGCATGCCCGTCCAGTGGGAGATGCTGGGCTCGAGTCGTTCACCGAGAGCCAAAGGCCACGTTGCTCCTTCTCTTTCTATCTATCTCATGCTTCAAAACCTTTCTGTCAAATAGGTTATGAAATCAGTTTAAATACACAATGATATCTTTAGAAATAAAAGTTTGTAAGTAACTAAAATTACTTGGCAAAATTTTAAGGAAAAACAAGAGGCATAATGGCCCAAGTTCCAAACCATCAGAGTTCATGGAAAATGAATCAAAAAAGTAAAGTTACAGAAACAAAAAATGAAAAACTTCAAGTTTAACAGTTAAATTATCCAAGGATTTCTCAAATAATCTGAAACACTTAATTTCATTTAAAATTTTTTGCCCAAAAGAAAAGAGGCACATGCTTTATTCAAATTATGTACAGAAAAAAGAATAAAACATTAAACCAAAAACTGAAAAACTGTGACAACCTTCCAGAGAGGTGTCAACCAAAATGACGGCCTCATGTGGCTGGTCTACTCTTGCAGTGTCAATGATCACCTATAATGTGAGCTCAAGAGCCCAATAGATCATCCCTATACATCACTAGCATTATACAAACCAGAATATAGAACATGCAAATACTTTAATTACAGTAGGGTGTTTTAAACACTTCATTTGTCATTTTGTCGGAACACACACTGAAAGAGCCATGCTCTCAATGTCATAGTGTGGTCCGAGAGCGAATCTAGGAGTAACACCTGAGGACTGGTTACCTTTTGAGACCACGATCTAAGGAGAAAAATCCATTGTAACTCTCCGTTCGAAGACACGATCAGCTGTCGTAGTCAACTCAAGTAGGGACACCTACACCAAAAGACCGATCATCGCCCCAATATGTGCAATTATTAAATCTTAATTTAATCTTCTTTAATGGCACATTCCATTCCAATTCATACATAGTCATCATGTGTAACATTCAAAGTAAAATAATCAGATATGTTCAAACATTCATAGATATCAACGCATGAAATATCTATCTATGCATGTTATAACACAAGTAACCAAGCATCATGGACACACGTCAAGTCATTCCAATCAAAATCAGTCAGATATACCCTAGCATGCTTCTAGGTGCTCATTAAAAGTAAACACGCAACATGTTTTGCATTCAAAGTTTACATAAGGCTAGGGAGTATGGAAATCACACCCACATTGTATCTCCTTTCTTTGTGCCTTTACTCCTTGACACACGTGTTTAGATCTTTAATCCATAAGACTTTAATAACAAGATAATGTGAGTCTAAAGCATTCAAAACATGGTCAAAATCATAGATATGTGTCCCTTACGTATGTATTCCACGATGTACACAAAACTGGACAAAACAAGAAAAGGGACAGGATACATAATGGGTTACTGTAGTAATGCAAAGCATTACCTTGATTACCAAAATCGAACAATGTGTTTAATACCTCAATATACACACATTAGGCTTAAAACACAAATCAAACTAAAGGAAATTTTTATACCTCAGAGATCTATGTTTTTCCTATTCGCTTCTAGCCAAAACAAAGTCTTGCAGCCCTTAAATCACGTGTGCTTCAAAGGAAAACTATTTGCACTTAAGAAAATGTTTTATAAAGCTAATAAAATGATATCTCACGTGGGGTTTTGTGATTTACCTTAGCACAAATAGTTTCAAACAATTCCTCATCTTGAATCCACCCTTGTTGATGTTGCTCTTGGTGAATCTAAGTTTGAAGATGGGTAGAAAAGGGTTTGAATGAGCTCAAACCACCCTTAGAACTCAAAAGAGAAGCTACAGAACGAGATTGGAAGGCTTGGTTAGGATTTAGGAGATAAAACCCCAAGTTGCAGCACTCAAAACTTTGATCTACGGTTTTCCACGAACATTGAGTTTTTATAGAAAACCAGAAATTACCACGGTCACCCAAGAATTATGTAATACCCCCGAATTTTGTCAAATAATTTAAAATAAATACGTTTAATAGAATTAAATAAAATAAGTTAAATGAATTAATTTCAAAGATTTAAAAAAAATTTGGGTGCAAATTATGGGTTGGCAAATGAAAAATAATATGTTATGGAGATATAATAAAACAAGAATTTTAGTGCAAAAATCATACATATTTCAATATAGAAAAGTTACCCAAAAAAATAATATGAAATATCTAAAATATTGAGGTATAGAAATATACAAGAGAAATAAAAATAAGAAACCTTATTAAAAAAAACTCATTATTTGCTAATTTCAAGAAAATTGGTTAATTCACATAGTCACACAAGAAATAGAAAGTTAGACAAAAAAATAGCAATAGGTATAAACTAAAATAGGCAAATAAAGTCTTAATTTGATATTTAAATAAAAATATCAAATAAGTAGAATTAATTATAAAAAAAATGACATTTTAAGTAGGTCTCTGAAAAAAATAAAAATAAGTAAAAAAAAATTTAAGGAATTACTTTTACTTATAAAAAAATTATTTAATACAAAATCTGGGCATAATTTTAATGTGTAGCCTAATTGAAAAAAATAAATAAAAATATACGATGAAAATAAGAATTATTTTTTTCAAGGTTTATTAAATTTATTAGAGAAAGATTAGTAAGATTATTTAGTACATTAAATAATCAGTAAATTCATTTAATAAATTAAACGATATTATTGAATGCAAGAAAATTAATAAGTTTATTTAATACATCAAATAATCAGTAAGTGTAATTCATATATTAAAATATATTATGTGAAAACTTAGGCGTAATTTATTGTGTAGCTTAATTGGAATATATATATATATATATATATATATTAAAGAAAATAGAAATGAAAATTTTATTAGTCAAATTAATTAATAAAATATTATTAGCAAGTTATATATTTATGGGTTACAAAAGTAAAAGTAAGAAATATTATTAATCAGTTATTTAAATAAATTATCTAATTAGCTAGTTGATTTGGATTTAATACATCACAAAAAAAAAGAAAATGGAAACAAAATATATAGAATTTACAATTTAATTGTACAATTGCAATAGAATAGAAATATAAATTGGAGATTGAAAAATTTTCAGAAAATTCGGATAATATAAATAATAATAAAAATTCAGATACTGAAAATAAAAAAAATCTCAAAATAAAAATATAGAAGTGTTAGCAAGTTTAAATTATAGATATAGGTTGAAAAAAAAATTAGCAATATATGGATTGCAAAAATTAGCAATTAAATATGTGTATAAATATGGTTTATATTAGTAAAATATAGTAAGCAAAAAAAAATATAAAACAAAACAAAATATGGGCACATCGCCTGAAATATATATATATATATGGATTGATTTAAAAAATAAAAAAATAAAAAAATGTGGCACACCGAACAAAAATAAAAGAAAAAAATGTTGGTGGCATACCGCCCAAAAAGAAAACCAAAATAAAAAAAATCAAGAGAAAATTGATCTTCATCTTGATCAAGCCAAAACAACAACAACAACAACAACAACAATAATAATAATAAACTCTAAATACTTGATCTTGCTAATTTATATGCAAGAGAAAATTAGAAAGTTGCCTTTGGAATTGCCACCCAAAGTTACTAAATTTCACTCCCTAAACTCTATATAAAGGAACCTAGTGCTCTCATTGTTTTCATCCTAAGTCAAGAGCATACTAGTCCCTCTTGACTCTCTCTAAGCTCTCTTCTTGGCATCCCTTCTCACCATTCTTTTCCCTCTTGAGTGTGAAAAGTTCTTGGTTTGGGGATTCATCTTGGGTTATTTTCTTGGTGCTTGTACATTAGGAACTCTTGCTCAAACTCTGGGAAAAAAGCATCATAAGGTGGAAGTGATTTCTCTAACACCCCTTTTTCTTATTCAAATTTCTAGCATGTTCATGGTTTGTTTGGCTTTTGAAATCAAAATAATTTTAGTTCAAGCATTCAAAAATATATTTTCAGTTTTAGATTTGATTCTTGTTCGAATTTATGCATGCATAATAATCATGCCATGTTTAGTATCATGCTTAGGCTTTATTTCAAAGTATGATGCATGATTTTGATTATTTCATGATTAAATTTTCAGTTTGATCATATGCTGAATTTATTTATTTCAGTTTCATGTTCTGAAATTTATCTTATGATTTAACAACGATGATGGTGATAATAACCATGTACCATCATAGCAAACGTGTGGGTTGCTATGGATGTTCTTTTCATATGATTAGTTCATATGGTTCTAAGACCAAAGTACTTGGTTGATGGGTAAAGTCCCCTAAGATCCAAAAGTCCAAAAAATTGGCTAAGAAAGGTTATATTTCACTTTAAGGAGGTACTTTGTTAAGAATATCAAGGGCTTCAAAAGCCTTTTGGTCTAAAATCTCAACTTCAAACAAAAAAGGTTGTTTGAATCGCCTAATGTATGCAAGTATTCAAAATATGAATGTGTTATTGGTTTGAATTTGAAAATGGTTGTTTGAAAAAGATCCACTGAGTTTTGTGCTCACCCCTTCCTCTTCTTTTTTAGGAAATTAAATTATGAAGACCATGGAATTTGGATTTTAGCAAGTTTCTATTTTCTTAAAGTTTCTTTTTAATGTAAGGGCATGTTGCCCAATTTTGAATAAGTCTTCCACTGAAATTTTATTTCATTTTAGAGGTTATGAATTTCTTTTGATCAACAATGTAATAGTTTACATTATAAAGTTATGTACTTTCTTTTTATGAATAAAGAAGTTGAGTTTTTCTTTATCTTTAATTGCCTTGATTTTCTTGAATGATATTTGTATTCTTGGATCTATTCTAAGGCATGAGGTATTGAAAAATAGAAAGTCAAGTGTGTGTCACTTGTAAAGTAACATGACCCAACTTGCCAAATGGTTAAGTCCACTATCAAATAATGGTGGTTATGTCCAACACTCAAAGAATGTGGGGGTTGGGGTGTTACAAATGACCTCGGTAATCAATATTACTGCGGTCACTGACCATGGTAACTAAGATGATTGTAACAGCCCAACCTCCAAGAAACAGGTTTAAGCTCAACCACAAGGCAAGTTGGGTCCAATATTACATTTACAAGTGCACGACTTATATCACATTTCATTATCACAAGTCTTATTACTTTTCAATGAGTACACAACCCAAATAATTTAGTTTTTTTTTAAATAAGACCATTACAAGAGAGATAAACGAAAACTTCAATCTTTATTTATTAAATAAAATAAAGGGATACATGCTTCAAATAATAAAAAGGGAGTACATAACTCAAAAATAAAATTTAGCGGAAGGCTTAATAAATGAAAAGTGGGCAACATGTCCTAACATTAGAAAAAAATTCTAATCATCCATAGTCTTCTTATTTAATTCCTTGAAAAATATTAAAGAGAGAACAATGAGCACATAGCCTAGTGGATCATCCATCAAACAACTAGCTTATTGTTTCAAATTTCTAACACATCCAAATTCACACACTTTCAAACATTAAGTGATTCATACATCAAGTTGGTTCAAGTTGACATATAACTGAAAGGGGTTCTACTCCTTGATGTTCTTAATTTAGATACCCCTGTTTAGGGTGGAAAGATATTTCTTTGTTACTTTCTATTGGATGCCACATATCAAGTATTCCTTAATTGCACTTTGCAACCACACACTCCAAGCATGTATTAAGAACACCCATGGCACCCATACGGATCACAATGACCGTACGTGGTTCTTATCTTCACTTTCTCATGTTTAAAATCACATAATCATGATACTAAATCAAAATTTTAAATCTCATAATTTAAAATTTAAGAAAGCATGGAAACACACATAGCATGCTTGAAAACTTAAAAGTAAACCTAAGCATGGTATGATCTCATGAATGATTAAAAACATGCAAACATGCTAGGAATTTCAAATGACAAGATAGAAGTTCTAGAAATCCCCTCCACCTTAGTAGTGGTTTTTCCCCAAAAATTCAGCGAAGTTTCGCAATGTCTAGGACTTTCAAACACCAACAAAAATTACTTCAAACCACTCTCTAAAACACTGAAATCATAACTTCTCACACAAGAGAAAAAAGAGAAATGAGAAGAGGTGTCAAGAAGATGGCAAGAACAAATAAAGAGGGAAGTAAAAACTCTTTGCTTTAGGATGAGAGGAATGTGAGCAAGAGGGAGTTTATATAGATTTTCAATGAGCATAAGGGAATGTCTTTGGGCTTTCTTGGCAGCTTGGGCAGCTCACAAAGTTTGGGCAAGTTTCCAAATACTCATGGGATGGTTTGCATAAAGAGGGCAAGTATGTTCATGGCTGGCAAGTGGGACCACTATGGCTTTCTAATTCATGTGCGAACAAATATGTGCTTTCTTATTTAAGTGTGATCATAAAATCAGATTTGGAATGGTTCCTATATCAATTAGGATGTCCTCTTTGAAGAGATTTTGTGAGCATATCTAGTTTAGCAAGTGTACATGTGAGCATATCTTGGTTTTTTCCTCTTTTTGGCATCATGAGGGAACATAAATGGGAGTTTCTAATTTGGTGAGATCTTGTGAGCAAGGAATCTTTCCTTCTCTTTGTGAGTGTATATTTGAATAGAAAACTTTCCTATTTTCTCTTATGCATATGATTTAGATAATGTGATCACTTGCTAAATTTATTTCCTTTATTTTTTTAAGTGTCACACATAAGCAACTTGCTAATTGAGTTCATTTACTTGTGTGCCATGTGTGTATGGTTCATGAAAACTTTCTTATTCCTTCCTTGGACGTCTAGCATGGTTGATTAGTGTGTACATGATCTAAATTTGATGGACACATGATCACGATTCCGAACTTCGAATCTAGGCTCTTGAATCAACATGAGATACTATTCTTAATTGAGCTCATAGAAACTTTTTATTTTCTTTCTTTTGTGTTCTCATGTATATAGAAAACTTTTCTATATCTCTCTAAATCATCAATTCATCACAATTAGGCATGGAACCACTCTTCATGATTTTCAAACAATGCATTATGTCTCATATAATTGGATAGGGTGAGGGTGTACATGATCATAGTATTCCACCCATGTGACTTGCACATACTTAGGGGTGGTCATAAATTCATGGGTTCACAAAAATCATATAAAAATTAATATCTCCTTATTTACAAAGAATTTTGGTTTTTAACCTATAGTTTTGGAATCACATGAACTTAATGAAAAATTTAAGGTATAGTTTGGTCATAAGTAATTTGTCTTTCACATACTTTCTTTATTCAGAACCCACTAAAGTCACTAGACAAATGAAAATCTTAATTTTTGCTAATTGTCCTGATTTTTGGATATGTCATCTATTTTGTTAATTCATGTCATTCCGTTTCATTTCAGGTCATTTCAATTTTCCAAAGTACCCCTATTCTCAATTTTTTCCTAATTTGGACTCTCCTGAAAGGTGTTTGGCAAATGAAACCCTAATCTTAACCAATTGTCCTGATTTTTGGATATGTCATCTATTTTGTTAGTTCATGTCATCCCATTTCATTTTGGGTCATTTCGATTTTTTTAAAGTACTCTTATTCTAAGTTCTTTACTAATTTGGACTCTCCTGAAAGGTGTTTGGCAAATAAAACCCCAATCTTGACCAATTGTCCTAATTTTTGGATATGTTGTCTAATTGGTTGGTTCATGTCTCGTTACTTCATTTTAAGTTGTTTTGGGTCCCTAACGGTCACTAAATGAGAGTTTTGGAACTTGTCAAATTTAGCTCTAAAATGAACTCGATTTCCTTTTATAGCTAATTTCACTAAATTGATATTGAATTTCATTTGATTAAATACAGAGTTTTCAGGGTATTACAATGATGCACTTTGCCTATTTCTAGTTTCTTTTATGATTACTACGATCACCCAAGAATTATCACGGTAATTATAGAATTATCGCGATCACTGACCACAATGACCAGGGCAATGCATTTCTTTCTGTTTTCTGGGATTGCCCGGGATTACCATTAGCTTTCATTACTGCAGTAACCAGTGAGATTTTAGTATTTGTGTCTTTTCTTTGTCGTTTCTTGTGCTTTCCGAATTTATATCATTTTCAAATTTATTTTAAGTTTATTTGGACTTATTTTACATGATTTTTAACTGTTCTACATGGAGGTCTTATAGACTTTTGGGGTATTATAGGGATATCTAAAGGAGATTCAACAAAAGGTTTAAGAAGGAGTTTACTATTTAAGGTAGAGATGATTTTCAACTTTATCTTTATTATTTTGATTTAAATAAGACTTGCATGTATGTGATGCTTTGAATATGCATGATCAGTTATTTTACATGTCATGTAGAATATGCATGCTTAGGCTTACATTAATAAATATGTGTGTTGTGTAATGACATGATCCATGTTATGTCATTATCATGTTCACATGTTTAATTTTCATTTAAGTTTATTTTATGTACATGAATGTTATGTTTTGATATTTAATCAAAGATTAATTGATATTTTAATCACATACCAGTGCGAGGAAGGATTACTTTGTGTGTGTTCCAACCATGCTGGACCTTTGACTTAGAATTTAGTGTCATGATTAACCCTAGAGGGAACTGGGTTTTTAAGAGTAATCTCACTTCACTGAGAAGAGTTTGAGTTTTAGGAATGATCTCTCTCCCTAAATTCGGAACAAAGAGGTTAACCCCTTTCAGTGTTAATTACAACTAAAAATAAGAAAATGTTTGAATCACATAATATTTTGAAAGTACTTGATATGTTTGTCTTATTTGTTTAAACAATGATTTAAATATTTTGAATGATCCACTAGGCTTCAAACTCACCCCTTCTTTCTAATATTTTAGGAAATTGATATGTCAAGACCTCATGGAAGACACTTAGATTATTTTTTGAGAGTTTATTAAATTGTAGGGCATGTTGGCCTAATTTACCTTGTTAGAATTTTAAAGTTTACTTCCGTTGTAACAAACACAAAGGCTATGTAACCTTTGAATTTTGGATTTAATTAATAATATTGAATTATATTATTTATGTCGCAACCCACTTCATAGAAGTGACGTCACGACTGGCACACAATACCATATACGCTACATCTACTTATATAATACTATGTCAGCCTCTCACTGTTAATCCTACTCAATATCCCTACAGAAATTTTGACAGAGTCTCCTCTAAAATTTTGACTTATCCCAATAAATTCGTCACCTAATAAACACATTATCAATCCACAATTTACAACAAGTAATATTAAACCACAAGTTTTCATCAACCATACCTCGTAACTCATAACTTACAAAGATCCACTCTTAACTAGTGTAACCATATCCAAATTCCTCTAATGATATTACATATACAGTGATAATTATAATTATACAAAAGTACAATCCACGCAAATACTTAAACCTACACACCCAGCAGTGACTGAAGAGTCAACTATCCTTTTTGTGATGGTTTCTTCCCTTTCTTATCTGTTCCTGAAATGTTAAAAATTAAGTGAGCCACAACATGCCCAGTGAATATTCTTTATCTAAGGCATTTAGATGCATTTAAATAAACATGTAAATTCTCAAATCAAATAAAACATTCAAATTCAGCATACTCATTTACAAAATACATAAATGCATTTAACATAGTGCTCATGCCAATTGAAAATAATCATGCACCTCCTTATCCTTCCATTTAAAATAATTATACATCCTCTTATCCTTCCAGATCTAGAGTCAGTCTCACTTCTTGTTTGGTCTCAACAAAAGTATACTGCACTCTGATTTTTTCCATTTCCAACTTATTTCGAGGATTATCACATAGGGAAAGGCTGATACTTTCCATGGCTCAGTCTCATAGGATTCTCACATAAAGAAGTATTATTCCTCATGGCTTAGTCCATCGAAACGATATCATATTTTAGATTTGCTCTTGCAAATCCAAAACACGTTGTCATGTAAATAAAATTTCATGAAAACCAAATCAAATGCAACATATGCTCATATCAGTAACATGCTTACATTCAAACCATTTTTTTATCTACAATGCCATATAAATAACAACTCACAGAATACCAACACTAAACCCCGTTGTCACGTAACTCACTCTCTAGTAAATAACCAGTTTTTCCAACCTTTACTGTAAAATTCAGTAATATATGATCCATCATTTCATATCATATCAGGTGCATCCATTCATATTTAAGAAAAATCAGAAGTTTTAGACATAAAACAATATTCTCTGAAATACCCCAAAATAAAGATCACTCACCAAAATTATTGTCAATCAATTTTCAGTATCCACTTCAACCTCTATACTCAATTCACCAAAGTTATCCTATCAAAAATTTCAAAAGCACCAATCAAATTCATTTCTATAATCAACTTATAGCTTATTTATTTCTCATTTTTTTATCCTACACTCACATCAGACCTCGCGTATTAATGCGCATCGACTCGAATAATCTCAATAATCATAAAACTAATTTTCTGCTCAGATAAAATATTTTTACGGTAGAAAATAACTTAAATAGGCTTTTAAATCATATTTTTCGTAATATTTTATATATATTTTTTTAAAAAAAAACCCCATTGCTCAATCGTTCACCAAAATTCCAATTGATATCCAAAATTCATACTTTTGGTGTCGATAGGTACGTATTTTCGTTCTCTACATTTCTATAGCTTCAAATCAAGCTTTC
>JAJIYU010003206.1:0-27497 GCA_030144865.1 Tinospora cordifolia | reverse complement strand
TAGTAGAGACCTAGAAAATTTAATATGTAAATTTACTATTGTCAGATTAAAATTTTGGCGGCTTAAATAAGAGAAATCTATGGTTGAGGAATATTATTTTGATGTAAAAAATAAATGGTGGAGATGAATGAAGTAGATTTTCGGAATATGGAGGTTTAGAAATATTTTCATGTGATAATTAATATTTATAGAGATAAATTTCTTTTAGAGATAAAGGTAGAATAATTGGTGGAAATCCTAGAGGTTTTGGTCATTTGTGACTAGAATTATTCTAAATTATTATAGATAGGTAATTAAAACTTAGAATTTATTATTTTGATGGTTAATTGTAGATTAATGACTTTGGAGCGTAAAATCTCTGTGGGGTAACACGAGAAATCCATAAATCTCAGGTGGGAAGGATTTCCTTGCCTGTTAATATCATATGAATTTTAGATTCAAAACATGATGACTGTTAGCTTAGGATATTTTGCATGTTATGGTTATTACTTGTATGTGATTGGAAAGATTCGAATGTTGATCATAATGTTCGGTTAAATCACTTTTTGGTGTATTTAATCGAGCTCATGTTTTATTCATTGCATTCTTTATTTATCTACTTATATTTGATTGATGATGTGGTGGGAATGCAAGTATTTGTGAAACTAACAAGATGTTAATGGTTTATTAAGAACACACGTATCGATGCAATGGGTAGGCGTAGACACACTGTACCTCTCATACAGTGTAGTATAGTGCTAGCCTGGGCACATTGTGAGTATTTCCACCCTATGGCTATGGAGACAGTTGAGGTTGTTCCTAGAGATCGGTAATCATTTGATAGTTTTACCTTTTCTTAGACAGTAATCCCTACGGTATAGCTGGATTGCATATTTGGAGTAACTGGTATGGTGATTTGAGTGCAACACTTGGAGAGCTCATCATGATGGTATAATTGGAAAGCATACTAGGAGAAATCATTATAGTACGGCTAGAGCGCGTCCTAGTTGTTCACTCCCGAATTACAGGAAATACTAGGAGAGGATTCTCTTTCAGTATTTTGAATACGACAGACAAACGAATGCTTGAAATGATTAATGTGTGAAAGTGTGTGCATGTTTTGGTTTTGGTTTGTACAATGTTGATGATGTATAGGGATGACCTACTAGGCTTTTGAGCTCACTCCCATTTCTTTTATTCAGGAACACATGGACGTAGCATGCAGTAGTCTACGTCAGAAGACTCTCACTTTTGATTGGAAACCTTATGGGGGAGGTTATCCGGGATAGGAGGATTTAAAAATTATATTTTTCTTATTTTATTTTGTAACAGAATCAGATGTATGCTTTTCTTTGGAGTTTAATATTGCTATTTTACATGTATTATTTTGGTTTTGGGATATTCACTTTGCTTGGCCAATATAATTTAATTTTAATGATTTCATCCGCTGTAGCAATTACTTTGATGATTTTACATTATCTATTACAAGAATTTCTAGTGACATAATTGAGTTTGTTTTGAATACTTCACTGACGAGGAATTTATTTTTTACTGGTTTAACATACTTTTCCTAAGTTGGAAAGAAAATTGATTTTAAAGCACTTTCCCTGAAATTAAGACTTCTTTTGAAAGTCAGTGAAGTAAGAGATTATTTTAGAAAGTTGACCACTCGGGTCAGGGAAAGGATAACTCAATGATTACATACCGAAAAATTTGAAAATCGGGGTGTTACAAAGTGGTATCAGAGCTATGGTTGTAGCTCGCTAGGAAAATATAACTCAGTGTGGATAACCTAAGTTAGAAATATAACTTAGTGTGGATAACCCAAGTTAGAAACAACACCTAGTGTGAATACACTGTACTCTTTGGGAACTCTAAGCCTCGGCTAGAGAGCCTTAGGCTAGAATGGATTTTTAATGGAGTTACATCCACATGGAGGGTAACAAGCTAGATAGTGTTATCCCCAGAATCACTCTAGATACCTCAAGATTCAGAAAGGATGAGTTGATTTTCATTGAAATGTAATTTCACCAGATTTTTATTTTCAAGAAAACTCAATACGGACAACCTGAGTTAGAAAGAGAACTCAATGTGGATACATTGAATAGAAGGGAATTATTACTGAAAAATTGATTTTTTACTAAAATGGAAATTTCACAAAATTTTTATTTTCACTGGAAATGGATTTCATCGAATTTGATTTTCACAGGAAAATGAATTTTTCTGAATGTGATTTTGAAAAGTAATACAATGGATAGAAGTCTAGAGGAAAGTAAGTGATGCCATCTTACTCGAGTTGGGTGATGCTAGTATTGGTAGTTGTCCCTAATAGTTGACCTCTTCTTGGGATAAAGGTCCTTTAAAGTTTGATTTTCTTCTGTAGGAGAATTTCCTTGACGATTGACCTCTATGCTGATTAAAGGTCTTAGAGGGTTTATTGCTACTCAGGAAAGGTCTAAGACATGGGATCGATGTATCACAAGGAATAATTAAGGTTAAATAATAGGTGGCTAGAAGTTTAGACAAAATAGAGGTGATGCCAGAGTACCTGAGTCACTGGTTGCAGGTGTGACTTGAATACTAAGAAGGTATCCTCGATAGTTGATCTCTTATCGGGGAAGGAATCCCTGAAAGTTGATGGCCCTTTTGGGAAGGAGTACCCCTGATGGTCTATCTTTGTAAAGGTCCTCATATGGTTTGTGCCTTCTTTAGAAAGAGTGCCCCGATGGGTTGACCTTATAGAGGTGTTTTTGAGGGTTGGTGCCATTCTTTGAAAGGTGCGTCATCCCCAATGGTCTGATCCCAACTTTAGGAAGATGTCCTTAAAGGTTGATCCCTACTCGAAAAAAAAGTCCAATTTGGGAACTATGGCATCGTATACAAAGGAAATGGAGTTGAATACTATGATCATAGGTCTAGGTAGAAACTGATTGTTGTAGAGAAAGCACAGTGAATCATAAATAAAATAAAATCTTTTAAGGCATAGGCTAGAGACTGATAACATGAATGAACACACACTTGTTTAGTCAGGACCTGAGTCTAAGAGGATCTTGTATTTCTAGTCTCTATGTAGGATGGGGTGCATAGGGATTTGGGGTACAGAGGAATCCTGGATTTGGAAAATGACGGACCATGTTTGGTGAGTGATCGATTTCTTTAGCTGAACTTGTATGCACTGTGTTGTACTGGGATGGGGTGGTCTAGTACAGTGGTTCTTGTGTCAACCTTAGAGATCGAGACACTTACACCATTGTATGGGTGTAATGTAACTCTGGGTGGAAGTCTGTGTGGAAGGGAGAGGGTAGGATGGGGTGCCCAGACCTAGAAGCACAGATGGAAGCTTGTGATTGCATTATGCTAGCATACATTATTTGCTTGTTTGTTGGGTGATTGTTTGCAACAAATGTAGTATAATTATTTTTAGTATATACCTGAACTCTTGTACCCAAAAATAAATGAAATGCTTCCAATTTAGAAGCATAAATCCCTAGACCACAAAGACAAAGCGAGAATTTAGAAATATGAATCTAGAGTCACAGTAGCACAAACACATATATGAAAGGTTATAGGTGGGTAGGAATCCATGATCATTATAACAAGTCTCAATATCCAAAGTTTCAGAAATAAAGCTTGATTTGATTTAGTTATTGAAATTGCCCATTTCAGTAGGATTAAATTATTGGATACTGAAGTATTTTGACTTGTTGATGATGTCGAGCACAAGGGAAGAACCTAGTAGAATGGTAATCAAAGGAGAAACTAGAGAGGAGCTTAAGCCTAGAGATGAGGCTATCTAGTGGCAGAAGGATTAATAGAAGTCCACATCCCAAAAATCATCACTGAGAATGGTAGAGCAGGTAGTGAGAATCCTTCAATTACTAGTAGCACCACAACTGCTAGTACCAATAGAGCAACAAGTGCAGCCACCAGAATAGCCTCAAGCTCACTAGAATGTTATGGATGTCACATATGATGCTTGGGTTAGAATATTACCATTCCTATATTTAATCACGCCAAAGTTGTGAACTAGTACTTCTTCTTAGTGTTAACTCAGAAAGAAGGCTACATTCACAATTTTTCCATTGAAAATAGATGCACATTATTTCAAAATCACCAATGGCAATTGAAGACATGATATCTCAAGCTTAAAGGTGGCAATAAGTATGGAACACTATGAAACAATCGAGCTGCATTAGTTCAGGAACCCATAAAACTACTCAGCTACGTGAAAGACTTGAAGAAATTTAATTGATTTTTAGGAAATGCTTTCAAAGGAGCAACAAATTAACATCTTTTATCATTGCAAGAAGATAAATCTAATGTGGGCTGAAGATCCTCTACGTAGGGTCAGAGTGGCGCAACAAAAGTAGAGGGGCCCATTACAAAGTGTAGATCGACTGACAAAGGTAGTTTACTTCTTATCTGTTCGATCTATGGACCTAGTGAGTAAACTAAGCAGTGGTATATTTTGGAAATTGCGAGATATACCATTTGAGTTCTAACTTGATTCAAATTTCGAGGTCAAAATTTTATTTAAGGGGGATAGGTTATAATACCCTAAAATCTCACAAACGCGTACACGTCGATTACTAAATATAAAATAAACTAATCAAGAAAATAAATAAATGTTATAAGTGCAAATTAATTAAAAATAAATTAAATAATGAATTGAAATGGCGACTGGTTATTTGACCATTATAGAAAAATAATAATACGATGCTTGCATGCATGTCGATAACCAACATATAAAAATTAATTAATCAAGAAATAAATGAATTAAAAATCATGATTTATTAAATATATGCATACACCATGGTTTGGAAAAATAATGAAATATTAGTTGATAGAAATATTGGTAGATTAAAATCAAAGATTGATTTGAGAAATAAAATTAAATATTTATTGATCGAAATGTTGGTTGATTGAACTATTAGCGGATAAAAATCCAAGATTTATTTGAGAAATGAAAGTTAATATTATTTGATTGAAAAAAAGGGAAAAATCTGGAAGAACCACGAATAGAGGTGCGATTTGGGGAAAAAGGAAATCAAAACCAGATTTTTTGTGCAATTGTGTGTGAGTAATAGAAGAATGTAGAAGAATCAGGATTTATCTTGATTAGGGGATTTTGAGTTGGGCCGCCGGTTCCTCCCGCAGGTTCCCTCGGGCCGCGCTCGAAGAAGCCACGCCCGCTTGACTGGGAAGTCACCGCTGCATTGTCCGTCGAGACTTGGAGCGCTACTTATTTCAATCTCACATTCTATTTCTTTCTTTCTATGTAAAATAGAAAGAAAGAATTAAAATAGACATGAATTTTTTTTTTTGAAATGAATTTCTAAGTAAATAAAATGATTAGTAAAATTTCAATTGAAAAGAGGAGCATCACATTCAAATTTAAATAATTTAAAAATCTCTCAAATGAATTCAAAATATTTAATCACATATAAAAACTTTGTCTAAAAAGGAAGGGGCACAGGCCTTGTTCATTTAAGTACAAAGATGAAATGCGCTGAAAGTATATCAAACTCTCCAGTGAGGTTACATCAAAAGTCGGAGTCGCCTAAGGATAGCCAACTCGCACTATGTCAACTGTCACCTGAAATAGAGAAGTAGGTGAGCTCGAGAGTACAATGCACATTGCTAACATTATTTATACCAAAATACCAGACATGTAAACACTTGCATTACATTAGGGTGTTTCAAACACTTTATTGTTTCCCATTGTAGTTAATACCGAAAGGTTTGTGGCCTGGGTGTCCCCCTCATGGTCCGAGAGTGAATCCGGATGTACCACCCAAGTGCTGGTTACCTTTCGGGACCCTAATGGGGGCGTGAGGTCTGAAGTGACACCCAGCCTACAGCCAGTCTAGTTGAGGACACTCACGATGACACTCTAAGGCCGGTCCCTGCGCCGGTACGTGATTCTTTTTGCCTTAATTTAATCTTTTTTAGTTTAACAGACAAGGTTTTCAATCCACACCAGCATAACATGTACTAACCTATGCAATTAAAATCATATAAATCATTCAATAAACATTAAAGCAATCTATATCTCTAGGAAGCACATAACCAAACGTTATGATATCATGGCAATTATTCCAATCAATCACACATTCCTAGTAGGATACTAAGTATAAGAATGAAAACAACCATCATGTTTTATATTTAAAGTTTGAATAATAATAGAGAGTACAGTAATCACACAAATATTGATTTCTGGAGTCGCTCGCACCTCCGTTTCGCCTAAAAAATCTTGGTCTAAAATAAAAATCAAGATAATTAATTAATTAATTTTCAAGTTTCTCGTATTCACCCAAAAATCCCTATTCCTACTTCAATCCAGATGAATTAAATTTTCAATACTTGAAATTCCCTTAAAATTTCCTTTAACTCTCAAATAGATATTTCTATTTCAATGGGGGAATTCTATTTTTCTTATATTTACATCAAGACTCCAATCATATTTCTTTGTATCAAATCATCCATTCGTATTAAAAGTAACTCTATTACAAACAAAATAAGACTTTCAAATATCAAACTATACTCCTTCATAGTTCACATAAAATTTATTCAAGTAAATCTTGAGGGTTCCAAACACTAAACTCCCATATATATATATATTTTTTTTTTCTCAAATAAAATTTCTAAAGTTCACTTTTTCGGTTAGTACTACTAAACTAAGATAATTCTAAGAATATGATATTCCTAAAATTTTCTTAAGGATTAAATGCTAAAAATTTTGTCTTCCCAATTTCCTATTTTTCATCCATCTCAAAATAAATTTATATTAGACCTTAGAGTCTCCAAAATTTCTCCAAAAATCTTTTCTATCTCCCAAGAAAATTATTTATATCATATCAAGAGTTCCAAAAATCAAAGCCTACTAGAGTTTCCTAAAATTCCTATTTTCATATTCTGAATGTTCAAAATTTTCACATTCACAAGTCTCCATTCCCATAGATAAAAAATAGTTCAATAAATAAAAAACTTAAGTGAAACCTCCAAATTGATATTTTTCAACTACTAGGAGAAATCTAAGTTTTTTTTTTCACATCTATAATCTAAATAATCCATTTCTAACTAATTTCAATTTAGAAAAAAAATAAATGAGTAAATCCGTATACCTCTATGCGATTTTATTTTTGTGCATGAATAGTAGAACGCAAATGCGTTCTTCTTCCTTGTGCAAAAATGACGATCACAACAACAATGCACCACCGTTGCTTTAATTAACCAGTAGCACCAGTAGCTGCACACACAAAATCACGCACAACACGGTTTCTTTTTGCACGCGCCAGATCGCACAATGTGATGTGTTGCACCTCTTTGTCCAACGCACCAGCAACTCTCTTTGTTCCCAAACCATGGCTGCTTCCTCGTTCAAGTTTTTGATTCACAGTAGCAACAACCAACACCTTCTTCTCCATGGATTTGAACCCAGCAACTGCAAATCTCATTTTCTTCTTTCACATCCAGCAGCTGGTCGGTCTTGCAAGTGGTGGACTATTGCAAATGGCAAACAACAAGCAGTTGGAAGACGCACAATAGAAGGCGCACCAGTAGCTGCACAAACAAAATCACGCACACCTTGATAGATCGTGGCTAGTTTTGCAAATCTGGTGAGCTGCAACCCAGATCTACGGCAAGAAAACCAGATCCGGCGTGTTTGCTTGCAGCGGTGGCCGATTTGTTGCAGATCTGAAGAGTTTGAGGAGAAAGGGGATCGTTGTGTGTAGATCCGAACCAGAACGGTGGCTGATTTGCGTAGATTTAAACTAGATGGTGTTTTGATCTCACACCCAAAAGAAGAAGAAAACCAGAAAAATTCTGAAGAAGAAGAAGAAAACCAAAAAAGTTCTGGGTTTCGTCTTCCTTCCTTTTTTTATCTCAAACCCAAAAGAAATGTGAATGAAAAATCTAGATTTTGTTTGTTTGATTCTAAAATCCCAACTCTAGATTTCTAGATTCCAAAATCCCAAATCTAGAATTTTTTTTTTTATTCTAGCTTTAGAACTTGAGAAAATGAGATTGAACTCTTCTTTTTTTTTTTGTGTATGCTTTGTTGTGTGCCCTAAACATGGAACAATTGTCTTATATATAAGCATACATATGTTTATTTCACTTGTTTTATTAATATTTTTTTTGAAATCAAACAAATTTTTGATTTATTCCATTTGCCATAGGATATTCAAAATTTGTATGTATATATATCTATAAAATATTTTTATTTAATTCACTTAGTTAAAAATTATATATATTTTTAATTTCATTGCGATGTGCTCGCATTACAAAAAAATTTGGGCTATTACAATCTACCCTCCTTAAAAGAATTTTGTCCTCGAAATTTAAAATTACAAGTGTTTGTACGATGTTATCTTGTCGAGTGTTCCTAGTGAAAAGAGCTGGGTATTTAGTCTGCATCTCGCTCTCCAACTCCTAGGTCACCTCTTTCAAATCATGATATCTCCACGATACCTTGACCAAAGGAATGCCCTTAGTCCCGAGACTCTGCACCTTACAGTCTAATATTCTGACTGTCGGTTCTTTGTAAGTTGCATTATCTCGAAGTAGACCTCATCCCCGTGTATGACATGTGATGAGTTTGGCTTGTACTTCCGCAACATCGATACATGGAATACGTTATGGATCGAGGACAAATGATTCGACAAGTCCAGCTCATAGGCGCACTCACCGACTCGCTTGAGTATCTCGAACGGGCCGATAAACCTTGCTGCTAGCTTCCCCTTGATTTTAAACCGTTTAATCCCTTTTTGTGGACAAATCTTTAGGAAAACTCTATCTACTCTGAGCTGTCAGTAGCCTCTTTTGAATCTTCTTTACCTGAATGTTCATTTCTTCTACCAATTCTGGTCTTGTGAGAACCTGAACCTCAAAGTCTGCCCAACAAGATGGTGATCTGCAGGGTCTGCCATAGAGCGCTTCATACGGAGCCATCCTTATGCTTGCCTGATAACTGTTATTGTAGGCAAACTCTGCCAAATGTATGTACTTGCTCCAGTTGCCCTTGAAATCAAGGATACAAGCTCTAAGCATATCTTCTAATATCTGAATGACCCTCTCAAATTGCCCATTGGTCTAAGGATGGAATGCAGTGCTCATGGTGAGTTTGCTTCCTAGCTCTTTCTGCAAACTCTGCTAGAACTGAGAAGTGAACCTCGAATCTCTATCAAACACGATGTTCTTGGGAACACCATAAAGTCTTACAATTTTCCTAACATATAGCTCTCCAAGTTTTTGGATGGGATCTGTAGATCGAATGGGTAGGAAGTGAACTACCTTCATTAGACGATCCACAATCACCCATACGATGTCTTCTCCTTTCTGACTCCTCGGTAGGCCGCTAACAAAATCCATTACTATGTTATCTCACTTCCATTCTGGTATTGGAAGCGGTTGCAACATCCCTGAAGTTTTCCTGTGCTCTGCCTTCACTTGCTGACATGTCAAACATCTAGAGACATATTGGGCTATGTCCCTTTTAATATCCCTCCACCAGTAGGTCTTCTTAAGGTTCTGGTACATTTTGTCACCACCTGGATGCATTGTGTACTTAGTTTGATGAGCCTCATCTAGGATGGTTCTTCTGCACTATCCATTACCCGGCACACAAATTCTGTTCCCCAGTCTCAATATACCCTCTGCATCAATTCTGAAGTCTATATGCTTGCCTTGTTTAACACCCTTTGTGAGATAAATGATCCACTTGTCACCTTTCTGCTCGTTTCTAATATGGTATAATAGGTCTGGTTGGCAAGTCATAGCATACAAAGATGCCCGTTTCTCATCTAACCCAATACCCAAGTTATATCCACTAATTAATTGGTACATCTGTCCTCTATCCTCATCCTTCTTGGCAATTTTTCTACTTAGTGCATCGAACACCACATTGGCCTTGCCCATATGGTAATGCAACTGAAAATCATAGTATTTCAAAAATTCTACCCACCTTCTCTGCTTAGATTTAATTCTTTATGAGTATAAACATATTTCAGGCTCTTATGATCTGAAAATAGATCAAAGATCTCCCCATAGAGGTAGTGTCTCAAGATCTTCAATGCAAATACAATCATTGCCAACTCTAGATCACAGATAAGGTAGTTCCTTTCATGGGTCTTCAATTGCGTTGAAGCATACGTTACTACCTTTCCCTCTTGCATCAACATCGCGGCTAATCCAATCAACGAAGCGTCGGTGTTTAGAGTGTACCTCACACCATGAGTAGGTGTGACTAGAACAAGTGCTGAAATCAACCTTTTCTTCAATTCTTGGAATGCTTGTTCGCAGTTATCGTTCCAAATCAATTTCTCTCCCTTTCTGGTTAACTTGGTCATTGGTCTAGCCAATTTTGAGAAATCTTGGATGAATTGGCGGTAGTATCCAACCAAACCTAGGAAGCTTGTGATTTCTCTGATAGTCATAGGTTGCTACTAGTTTGATACTCCCTCTACTTTCTCAAGGTCTACCGATATTCCTTCTGCTAAAACCACATGGCCAAGGAACTTGACCCTTTTCATCCAAAACTCACGCTTGCTGAGCTTGGCATACAGTTCATTTCTTCTCAATACTTCCAAAACAATATGCAAATGCTCAGCGTTCTCAACCTCTGATCTAGAGTAAATCAAAATGTCATCCACAAATACTATGACAAACTAATCTAGGTACTGTTTGAAGACTCTGTTCATTAGATCCATAAATGTCACTGACGCATTGGTCAAACCAAATGGCATCATAGTGAACTTGAAGTGCCCATATTGAGTTTTGAAAGTTGTCTTGTATATGTTAGACTCTCTAATCCTTAGCTGATGATACCCTGACTGTAGATTAATCTTGGAGAAATGAGTGGCTCCCCTCAACTGATCAAACAAGTCCTCTATTCTAGGCAACGATTATTTGTTCTTTATCGTTGCTTGGTTTAACCTCCGGTAGTCTACACACAATCTCAAGGATCCATGCTATTTCTTCACAAACAGTACTGGAGCTCCCCATGGTGATTCGTTAGGTCTGATAATTTCCTTTTCGTGGAGCTTATCTAATTGGGCCTTTAGCTCAATTAGCTCTACCGGTGCCATTCTTTAGGATGGAATGGCTATGGGGTCAGTGCTTGGATGCAACTCGATTTTGAACTCCAACTGTCTATGTGGTGGGAGTCCAGGTTGGTCATCTAGAAACACATGCACATATTCCCTTACTACAGGTATATTCTGTATTTCCCTAGACAGGTATCTAATAATTGCATGAAGTCCTCTTTTTATTTTATAGAGTATAGCATGGCTAACATAGCACTCTTTGGCAATCTATGCATGTCTCCATTTATCTTTGGTACCTCACCAGATGGTAGCTTCACCGTCACCCTTCGTTTCTGACAATTGATCTGTGCTTGATATTGGGTCGGCCAGTCCATACCCAATATCACGTCATATCCACAAAAATGGAGTGCACAGAAATCAGTTGAAATCAGCTTGTCTCCAAAACTAAGGTCACATCTACAGTATTTCCTCGAATTCACAGCAGTCCCTATGGGTGTCGCCACATCTAATGTCACTGGCAACGGACATGTTACCAATTGTAACCTATCTACTAGGTTCTAAGAAATAAAGGATCTAGTAGCATCTGAATCAAACAAAACTTGGACATGAATGTCAAACAAAAGAAATGTACCTTCCACTGCCGGAGTGGGATTTGTCTGGGCATTTACAGCATACAGTCGGGCCTGGTTTCTCTGTTGTGGCTAGGATTGTCTGTTGTCTCTACTTTGGACCACTACTCTGCCCACGTGTCTGCTGCAACTGCTAAGGGGCGGGAGCTGGTACTTTGGTAGGACTACTTTTAGCCATATACCCCCTTTGATTACAGACAAAACATAACCCTTGTTTCTTAACCGTCTCTTTCTGATCATCAGTCGCACGGACAGGTCGAGTTTCTTGGGTTTACTATCTATCAAGAGTCTGAGTCTGGCTCTAAGGCTGAGGTGCTCTGTACCCCCATGTCTACTCGACCTCTTTTGTGAAGGTCTCGCAGCCTTCTCTGACCTAGTCCTTTTCTTAACCTTCAATGCCTACTCAAACTCCAGTTCTCTCTCCAATATTTGTGCCCTCTCCACAGTATCCATAAAGGTCATCAACTTAAGCGGTGCCAAGATCTTTCTTATCTCCACTTTCAAACCCTCAATAAAACGATCTGTCTTGGACTACTCATCCATGACCAAGGCAGGAGCAAATCTGGCCAACTCTGTAAATCTTTGCTCATACTCTATGACCGTCATGGTCTTCTACTTTAGGTTGACAAACTCTGACTACAACTGTCTCTTTCTTACAGTGGAGAAAAACTTACTATAGAACCTTGCTTTGAATTCTTCCCAAGTCATGATTGTCTAATCAATGGTGGGGTCGTTCACAATCATCTCCACCAATAGTAGGCTGGCCCTACCAACTGATGCACTACCAGTGCCACTCTCCTAGGCCTAGATGCCCCCATAGCATTCAGGTGCTTATTCATCTTTGTCAAATACCTATCAGCTACCATATAATCACCAGTCCCCTCGAAAGTACAGGGACGTAGCTTCTTGAACTCTACCAATAGATCCTTTTGCTCCCTCTCAAACCCAACGGATCTATTCTGTGGTATTACCTCCGTGGAAGTGGACCCCTGATGGACCTGAGGATGAGCCTGTACTGGTGGCTCTGTTGATAACTCTGGCTGCACTTGTGGCTGTACTGGTAATGATGACCGTGGTGATGCCGATGGCTATTGGGTCCTCATAGCCGACTCCACTGCCCTCTGCATCATTTCAGCGATGGCCTCTGGCATCAGTGTAACCACTATCGGTGCCAGTGTCATAGGAGTTCCCTCATCACTATGCCCCATCTCGGCTCTATCCCTACCTCTGGCCGTACTTGTTCTAAGTCTACCTCGACCTCTCGGCATTATCTACAAGTCAAAGGTTTATTTTAGTATGCAATAACTTAATTTTTATTGAAGTAGAAAAATTTCAGTGTCCATCAATACCCTTTCATTTACTTTATCGAGCTATTGTGACTCTAAATTCAAGTATCTAAGTTTTCGATTTGTTTCAGTGGCTTAGGGGTTTATGCTTCTAAGTCAACAACAATCTATTTGTTTTTGGGTACAAGATTTCGTGTATCAATACTCAAAATAATCATACCACATATATAACATACAAGCACACAACAACCAATCAAACAATGAACGTTGGTATAATGGAACCAAACAATTCCATTACGGCTAATATAATTTTGCCAAATCCCGGTCTCTAAGGATGACACAAGAGCCACCGTACGTGATCATCCCGTACCAATAGAATACAATGCGTTCAAGTTCTTCCAAAGAGTTCGTTCATTGCCCATTACAATTTCGCAAGTGTCTCGCTCCCTAAGGCTGACTCAACACCCACCATATGCGACCGTCCCATACCAATAGTATGCAGTGCATACAAGTTCTACCCAAGAATCGATCACTCACCATACATGGTCCGTCATTCTCCAAGTCTAGGATTCTTCCATACCCCAAACCCATACCACATAGAGACCAAGGATACAGGATCCACCCGATCTCGAGTCCTGACCAAAACAAATGTGTTACGTGCACATTATCAGTGTCTAGCTTATGTCCTGAAACCTTTTATTTACACTTATGATCCATTGTGCCTCCTTGGCAACACCCGATTTCTAACTAGACCTATGGTCTCAATAATTGGCTAGCTGATTCGTCTATTGAATCACCAAGTTCAAACTCTATCTCACTTTTATGTGATGCCATCGCTCCCGAGTTTTGGACCATTCCTGAATGGAGCTCAACCTGCAAGGCCACTACCAAAGTAGAACTCAACCTACAGGGCCACTACAGTACTTTCATCCTACTGCGATTAGCAACTCGAGCACGTTGACATCACCCAAATCCTTGCTAGACTTCTATACGCCTAGTTGATGAATTCCACTCATTTTATCCACTTTACGAAAGTCAAATCCAGTAGAAATTCTTTTTCAGTGAAAATCAAATCCGGTGAAATTTTCATTTCTGTGAAAAGTTCTGTTATGATATAATCAAATTCATTCTGTGTAAATCTCAACCCAATAATTCTACTCACTAGGCTCTGATACCAGCTTTGGTATCAGAGTCTGATACCAGCTTTGTGACACCCCGGCCCTCGGTTCTTCTTGCAGGTTCCCTCGGGCCATGCTCGAAGAAGGCATTCTCTCTCGACTGGGAAGTCGCCATCGCATCGTCCGTGGAGAGCCGGAGCGCTACTTATTTCAATCTCACATTAGATTTTTTTCTTTCTATCTCTTTCTATTCATTAGATAATAACAAAATCAAATTAAAATAGACATGAATTTTTTTTTTGAAATGAATTTTTAAGTAAATAAAATGATCAGTAAAATTTCAACTAAAAAGAGGAGCATCATATTCAAATTTAAATAATTCAAAAATCTCTAAAATGAATCCAAAATATTTAATCACATATAAAAGCTTTGTCTAAAAAGGAAGGGGCAAAGGCTCTATTCATTTAAGTACAAAAATGAAATGCGTTGAAAGTAACATCAACCTCTCTAATGAGGTAACATCAAAAGTCGGAGTCGCCCAAGGATAGCCAACTCGCACTATATCAACTATCACCTAAAATAGAAAAGTGGGTGAGCTCGAGAGCCCGATAGATCATACTACAAATCACTGCATTATTCAGACCAAAATACCAAACATGTAAACACTTTCATTACATTAGGGCGTTTCAAACACTTTATTGTTTTTTGTCGTAGTTAAGACCGAAAGGTTTGCGGCCTGGGTGTCCTCCTCATGGTCTGAGAGCGAATCTAGAGGTACCGCCCGAGGGCTGGTTACCTTTCAAGACCCTAGCGGGAGCATGAGGTCCAAAGTGACAACCAACCAGCAGCCAGTCTAGTTGAGGACACCCACGATAACACCCTAAGGCCAGTTATTGCACCGGTATGTCGTTCTTTTTGCCTTAATTAAATCTTATTTAGTTTCACATACAAGGTTTTCAATCCACACCAGCATAACATGTACTAACCTATGCAATTAAAATCATATAAATCATTCAATAAACATTCAAGCAATCTATATCTCTAGAAAGCACATAACCAGACGTTATGATATCATGACAATCATTCCAATCAATTCACACATTCCTAGTAGGATACTAAGTACAGGAATAAAAACAATCATCATGTTTTATATTTAAAGTTTGAATAATAATAGAGAGGACAATAATCAAACCCACATTGATTTCTGGAGCCGCTTGCGCCTCCGTGTCGCCTCAAAAATCTTGGTGTAAAATAAAAATCAAGATAATTAATTAATTAATTTTCAAGTTCCTCGTATTCATAAAAAAAATCCCTATTTCTACTTCAATACAGATGAATTAAATTTTCAATACTTGAAATTCCCTTAAAATTTCTTTTGACTCTCAAATAGATATTTCTATTTCAATGGGATAGTTCTAATTTTCTTAAATTTACATCAAGACTCCAATCATATTTCTTTATATCAAAATCATTCATTCGTATTAAAAGTAACTCTATTACGAACAAAATAAGATTTCGAAATATCAAACTGTACTCCTTCATAGTTCACATAAAATTTATTCAAGTAAATCTTGAGGGTTCCAAACACTAAACTCCCATATATATATATATATATATTTTTTTTTCTCAAATAAAATTTCTAAAGTTCACTTTTTTGGTTAGTACTACTAAACTAAAATAATTCTAAGACTCTGATATTCCTAAAATTTTTTTAAGGATTAAATTCTAAAAATTTCATCTTTCAAATTTCCTATTTTTCATCCATCTCAAAATAAATTTAAATTAGACCTTAGAGTCTGTAGTATTTCTCCAAAAATCTTTTCTTTCTCCCAAGAAAATTATTTATATCATATCAAGAGTTCCAAAAATCAAAGCCTACTAGAGTTCCCTAAAATTCCTATTTTCATATTTTGAATGTTCAAAATTTCCACATTCACAAGTCTCCATTCCAATAGATAAAAAATAGTTCAATAAGTAAAAAACTTAAGTAAAACCTCCAAATTGATATTTTTCAACTACTAGGAGAAATCTAAGTTTTTTTTTCACATCTATAATCTAAATAATCCATTTCTAACTAATTTCAATTTAGAAAAGAAATAAATGAGTAAATCCGTATACCTCTATGCGATTTTATTTTTGTGCATGCACAGTAGAACGCAAATGCGTTCTTTTTCCTTGTGCGAAAATGACGATCATAGCAACAATGCACCATCGTTGCTTTAATGAACCAGTAGCACTAGCAGTTGCACACATAAAATCACGCACAGCACGGTTTCTCTTTGCACGCGCCAGATCGCACAATGCAATCTGTTGCACCTCTTTGTCCAACGCACCAGCAGCTCTCTCTATTCCCAAACCATGGCTGCTTCCTTGTTCAACTTTGTGATTAACAGCAGCAGCAACCAACACCTTCTTCTCCACGGATCTGAACCCAACAACTGCAAATCTCATTTTCTTTTTTCATATCCAGTAGCTAGTCAGTCCTGCAAGTGGTGGACTGCTGCAAATGACAAACAGCAAGCAGCTGGAAGATGCACCAGCAACTGCACAAACAAAATCACGCACAACTTGATAGATTGTGGCTGGTTTTGCAAATCTAGCGAGTTGCAACCCAGATTTATGACCAGCAAACCAGATCTGGCGTGATTACTTGCAGCGGTGGTCGATTTTTTGTAGATCTGATGAGTTTGAGGAGAAATGGGATTGTTGTGTGTAGATCCCAACCAGAACGGTGGTTGATTTGTGTAGATCTGAACTAGACGGTGGTGTTTTGAGCTTGTAACAGTGGTCTTTGGTGGTGACAATGGCAGATCTGACAAGCCTTGAGGGTGTGTTGGTGGCTAGTTTTGTAGATCCGAAATCTGAAGAAGAAGAAAACCAGAAAAATTCTAGTTTTCGTCTTCCTTCCTTTTTTTTTGATCTCAAACCCAAAAGAAATGTGAATGAAAAATCTAGATTTTGTTTGTTTGATTCCAAAATCGCAACTCTAGATTTTTTTTTTATTCCAAAATCTCAAATCTGGAATTTTTTTTTATTCTAGCTCTAGAACTAGAGAAAATGAAAGTGAGCCCTTCTTTTTTTTTTGTGTATGCTTTGTTGTGTGCCCTAAACATGGAACAATTGCCTTATATATAAGCATACATATGTTTATTACACTTGTTTTATTAATATATTTTTTTTGAAATCAAACCAATTTTTAATTTATTCCATTTACCATGGGATATTCAAAATGTGTATGTATATATATCTATAAAATATTTTTATTTAGTTCACTTAGTTAAAAATTATATATATTTTAATTTCATTGCAACGTGCTTGCATTACAAAAAAATTTGGGCTATTACAAAACCCACCTGCGATTTGGGTGTTGGACGAACGAAGAATAGAAGCAACAACATTGTGCATCGCAGCTGGTGCACTTCTTACGCGAAGGACAAACAACAACAAAAAAAAAGGGTTTCGTTGTTGAGCGTTTGCTTGCCTGAAGAACAAGGGTGATACCCTAGTTTTGAATTCAGATCTAAGAGGTACAATGCTTATAATTTTGATTTAAATTTTAGATAGTTTGAAATCAATTATTTTCTTTGATTATAGATGCGAAGAATGAAATTTAGAAAATTTAAACTTGTAGTAGTTGAAAAATCTAAAGTTGGAGCTTTAAATAATATTTTTTTGTTAGAACTATTATTTTTTATTATGTGGATGTGGTTAGATGTGAAAGAAAATATTATTGAAGTTAAGGGGGTTCAGAGATTCGGAGATTTAGATTAATTTATTTATTTATTTTGTTAGTTGAAAGTTTAATGAGAAAAATATTGAAAGAGTTTGATTCTTGAGTTTTATTTAAATTATAGGGATGTGAAGGATAAATTTATAGAAGTCTTATTTTATTCGTAATGAATTTTATTTAAATTATAGTAGTAGAGGCCTAGAAAATTTAATAGATTAAAATTTTGGAGGCTTAAATTAGAGAAATCTATGGTTGAGGAATAGTATTTTGATGTGAAAAATAAATGGTGGAGATGAATGAAGTAGATTTTTAGAATTCGGAGGTTTAGAAATATTTTCATGTGATAATTAATATTTCTAGAGATAAATTTCTTTTAGAGATAAAGGTAGAATGATTGGTGGAAATCCTAGAGGTTTTGGTCATTTGAGACTAGAATTATTTTAAATTATTTCAAATAGGTAATTAAAACTTAGAATTTATTATTTTGATGGTTAATTGTAGATTAATGACTTTGGAGTGTTAAATTTGTACAAGGTGACACAAGAGAAAATCATAAATCTTAGGTGAGGAGGATTTCTTTGGTCGTTAATATCATGATTGTTAGCTTAGGATATTTTGCATGCTATGGTTGTTAGTTGTTTGTGATTGGAATGATTCGAATGCTGATCGTGATGTCCAGTTAAATCACTTTTTGGTGTGTTTAATCGAGCTCATGTTTTATTCATTGCATTCTTTATTTTTCTGCTTATATTTGATTAATGATGTGGTGGGAATGCAAGTCTTTGTAAAACTAACAAGAGATTAATGGTTTATTACGAACATACGTACTGATGCAATGGGTAGCCGTAAACACACTGTACCTCTCCATACAGTGCAATATAGTGCTAGTCTGGGCACATTGTGAGTATTTCCACACCATGGCTATGGAGACAGCTAAGGTTCTTCTTAGAGATTGGTAATTACTAGATAGTGTTACCTTTTCTTAGACGATAATCCCTATGGTATAGCTGGATTGCATAACTGGAGTAACTGATATGGTGATTTGAGTGCAACACTTGGAGAGCTCATCATGATGGTATAGTTGGAAAGCATACCAAGAGAAATCATGATAGTACGACTGGAGTGCGTACTAGTTGTTCACTCTTGGATTATAGGAAATACTAGGAGAGGATTTTCTTTCAGTCTTTATAATACAACATACAAATGAATGCTTAAAACGATTAATGTGTGAAAGTGTGTGCATGTTTTGATTTTTGGTTTGTATAATGTCGATGATGTGTAGGGATGACCCACTGGGCTTTCGAGCTCACTCCCATTTCTCTTTTTCAGGAACACATGGACATAGCATGCAGTAGTCTATGTTAAAAGACTCTCACTTTTGATTAAAAACCTCATGGGGGGGTTATCTGGGATAGGAGGATTTAAAGATTATATTTTTGCTTGTTTTATTTTATAACAGAATCGGATGTATGCTTTTCTTTTGAGTTTAATATTGCTCTTTTACATGTATTATTTTGGTTTTGGGATATTTGGTCAACTTGGCCAATATAATTTAATTTTAATGATTTCATCCGCTGTAGCAATTACTCTGATAGTTATTACATTATTTGTTACATGAATTTCTAGTGAAATAGTTGAGTTTGTTTTGAATATTTTACTGATGAGGAATTTATTTTATACTGGTTTAACATATTTTTCCTAAGTTGGAAAGAGAATTGATTTTGAAGCACTTTTCCTGAACTTAAGATTTTTCTTTGAAAGTCAGTGAAGTAAGAGATTATTTCAAAGAGTTAACTACTCGAGTTCGGGAAAGGATAACTCGATAATTTAACTCAACATGGAATAAATTACAATACGTGCAAACAATGTCTATAAGAAGTTTCCCTCCGTTACTTAATTTAACTCAACAAATCATTTTCCTAACCACATGGAATCAAATGAAATTGTTTATAGTTATATGAAAATTACCTAAAGATATTTTTTAAATGATCTTCTTCCTCATTACTAAGTCTTCTTTTTCTTGTATCTACCTCTATTAGATAGAGATACTTTGAAATCGATTTGATTTCGTTTAATTTGAATGCAACTTAGTCCTTGATAGAGCATAGTGTGAAATAGATTCGTGCATTGGAACCCATGCAGTTAAAAAAAAGAGTAAGATAAGTTTAATTAGTTTATTGAAAAAAGCTTAGTCCCAAGTCTCACCAATTGGGCTGAGGCGATATCATTCTCCTTTTTTGACCATCTCTAATTAGGTGAAGCCCTTTGATTCTAATCAATATGCATACAAAATGGTATTCGATAGACTGAAATCTTATAGGGTAAAAAGAAAAAAAAAACCGTGAAAAAATAACACAAGTGGATGAGGTTCTTTTAAGTATTGATGAATTTCATTTAGAAGTTCAAGATTAGTGAGACTTGGGACTAAGCTTTTTTCAATAAACTAATTAAACTTATCTTACTCTTTTTTTTTTTAACTACATGGGTCCCAATGCATGAATCCGTTTATGCTCTATCAAGGACTAAGTTGCATTCAAATTAAACGAAATCAAATATATTTCTAAGTATCTCTATCTAATAGAGGTAGCTACAAGAAAAAGAAGACTTAGTAATGAGGAAGAAGATCATTTAAAAAATATATTTAGGTAATTTTCATATAACTAAACAATTTCATTTGATTCCATGTGGTTAGGAAAATGATTTGTTGAGTTAAATTAAGTAACGAAGGGAAACTTCTTATAGACATTGTTTGCACGTCTTGTAATTTATTCCTTCATAGAGGTAACTCAAACAATTAGAAAATGTCAAATCATAATGGCTTTTGAAAATTATACAAATCACATACCTTCTATAGGTAGAGAGTCATTGAGATCGAAACTTTGTAAAGATAAGGAATTCAAGGAAGTGAGATTCTCCATTGAAGTGAAAATTGTTCCATCTAGGCTATTTTCACTTACATTTAACACCTCTAATAGGGTCAACGTTTTCAACTCTACACAAGTAACATATGAAGCAGAAGAAAGTGAATGGGACACATTCCAATAACACAAATAAAGGCAACTTCTTTCACATGAAATGAAACTAAATTGACCTTTAGCAGATGATCCTTCCAAACTGTTGGATCCAAGACCGACAACTTTTGAAGACAATACTTCACCAAAAAATGCCAAACTCTCTAACAAGTTCCAGTTGAGATCTAGGTGCTCTAACTTTTTAACTTTGCTAACAATTTGAAACCTAAGCATGGAAATTATCTAATATGTCAAGATACAAAAGATATGCTATTTAGTAAACAACTTCTAATATGTCAGTTCATTATATTATTCACATATACTTATAGTTAAGACAAGTACCAAATCTCTGCCCACTTTCCAAGTAAATGAATTGCTTTTCATCTAGGTTAGAAAACTTCTTGCTTGAAGTTATTTTTTCCATCTATGCTAATCAAAACATGGCCTTATTATCTTTAAGAAAACATGATTAGGCCTACTATTTAAGATCTTAAGGACTAAACTTTTCCAATTCAAGTAGATTCATTGATATCCCCGAATCCATTTCCCATTAATCATTTCAAATAACACAACTGTTTTAGCTATCTAAACATCAAGATGATAACCAAATTTGGATGTCAAAAATGTTGAGGAATTTGATGCTTGTTCATGTGGATTTTGCTACATAATCCCACAATAGTATAGATATTTAACAATAGCCTTGCTTCTACAACCTCTATTACCTTTTTTGCACCAACTTGAATTAGCCTAGTTTAGCCAACACGTAGGAAACATATGGTAATCAAAAGAAAAAGAGACGAAGTAAAGTTATCCATACCTTCATTTGAAGAATGTAACTGATTAAAAGAAAGGCAAAGAGTTGTCAATTCTTCAAAAGGGAGAAACAACGAAGCATTGAAATCCCAATCACAACAAGAAAATATTTTTTTTGTGGCAACTATAGAATTGCCACAAAAGCTTATTTGCTGCCACAAAAAAGTTTTTGTGGCAACTATGTGATAGCTTAGAATGTACCATGAGAAGAGCTACCACAAAAAGTATTTGTGACAATTTTTGTGACAACTTTTACCTCGCCAAAAAAACTTATTTGTGAGAGCTCTTATACTGTCACAATTATTCGTGACATGTCAAAGCTGCCGCAGAAAATATAACAACGAGCTTCCAAAAAAAATACAACCTAAAAGGGAAAAAAATAAAAGAAATTGACATTACCTCTTTCCAATTTAAACTAGCCAAACACATTTTTGTGTTTTTCAAGTTTTTAAATATAGAAAACACATTATAATCATAAAACAAGGACAACATTAAAAAGTGGAGAAAATAGACTTGTTGTTTGAGATAAAGCCTCGCATATGTAGAAATAATGGATTGCACTATTAAGTATAGAAATAAATAATGTTTAAAGCATCAAGACACAAGGGTTTTGTGTAATGGAATTCATAAACACTACTAAAAATATATCACCTATTGATACATTCAAAAAGGGTAAAGATCTATCTGTAGTTTCCTCTCCCAGCAATAGAGACTTTTGTATAACAGTTCAGCGACCAGTTCTTCGAGAAGGAACAAACATCGCCAATTGCAACGATCCAAGGTGCATCGTGGTATGCTTTCATCTCATCATTTCAGACACTTCTTCCTCTTTGGTCGAGCACAGTTGGGAAGGATTGGCTAGAGTTTGGTTGGCGTGAGCTGCATGTTTACAATTTGATAGTGAAGCAATTGCGTCAATGTGTTCCCACACATCTTGCTCTCGTTTTACTAGTCTGGTTCATCCACAATTTTAACACTTTGTCCCTTCCTTCTAAGGCTACCTTTTCACCATCTGGGCTCCAATCCACAACAAAAACCTTAACAAACAAACCCAAAAAAAAGAAGTCTAGAAAGGAAACAAACGAACAACAATCAAATTTCTGAGAAAAAAAAGGAATCAAAGAGAGGAGTGTAGAGAGAGAGAGTGTGTGTGTGTGTGTGTGAGGACCTCTTCCCTAGACCAAAGGGCGGCCTGACTCGCACAGTGGTCCAACAAACTCAATCACTATGTCAAGTTCACCCAACTACTGTTAAACCTCTCCAATCTCATACAACAAACAACATCAAAATAATTGAAAGACTCAAAAGTAAAAGTAAACAACAAACGAAAAGTGATCATTATATTACATATTTGTCATGTCCAAAATATACAGTTGCCCCCCCCCCCCACACACACATATATACACATATATACAAAAAGAATGACCGACCTCTAACAAAAGGACTAAGAAAAGGGAACAGAGATCGTTAGAGAACCAGGCAATCACCACGCCTCTCCCTTTATCAGCCAACAAAGAACCTGAAATATCAATAGAGTAATGAGCCTAAAATCAACGTGCCTCAGTGAGTGGTAAGACCAGCATGTCAATCATAACCAACATTCCAAAACAGTGCATGTATGCATGAGTAGTAAAAATGTATAATATTTGAATGCATGGCATAGTATAGAAGTAGTTATGAATAAAAGTGTAACAGTTTCAAAAAACATCTCAAATATATGCTAATTATAAACTGTATCCAGGCAAGGGTTAAGTCAGCAAATCCAACCTATGTTCATCGCTCGAGCGGGTCTTGAGTCAGGCATACTGGCCACTCGAGCGGGTCGTAAGCTAGGCGTACTCATCGAATACTCTAACCCCGACGCTCGACCCTCAAGTGTCGTGACTCGAATTGGTTATGAGGCTAGGTGCATTGATCATATGCCCTAACCTCAATGCTCGGCCCTTGAGTCTAATCCCAATCATATCATGTACCCTAACCCCGACGCTTGGCCCTCTAGCTTATGGTCTCATTACTCGTGTACATCTACACTTTTCAAAGTCATTCAGATATATATCAATCCCATGAAACCATTTAAACCATGTCATTTCACACAAGTTTCATGCAAAGAATACAAGTCATAGAAAACACTTGAATCAAACTACTCACATCGGGTCCCGCGCATCGATGTCCCATCGACAACCGGCTCAATCCCATAGTGTTCACCTAAATCTGCATTATCTAAGCTCAATTTTAGTTCTTTTTTGAATGTGGCTTAATTCTTTCCTCGATTAGCCCTAATCGATCCCGATCGACCCAAATTCGATTCGCTTGAATTCGTTCAATTAGTCAAAATGATAAGCAAAATTCCCAAATTTCAATAGTTAGCCCAAATTCAAGCATTTGCTCTCTTTGTGTAGTGAATTTGTTGATTTGTCTACGACTAATTCGTAAGTTGGATTTGTGTGAAACTTTTCAGATTTTATCTACACTACCTAAACCTTAACGAGAATTTTAGATTCTGATTTTTGGACACCATTTCTTATGGTTTCAAAGTGTAGGGACTGTGAAATCTCGTATGTCATGTGACAGACAGTCAAATGGTGCATCAATTGACCTCCTTACCCAGTTCAGATTGGGCTGAAATTTGGTACACACAAACTTGACATGTTTGGTGACCTCGCCACCAAATTTCAGCTCAAAATATCTATGTTTGGTTAGTCAACTAGTCTCCTACTTTTCTATCATGTAACAGATTGTTCAAAACTTTAATTTCTTATGGTTTTTCAAGTGCCTATGCATCTCTATTGCTTTGCTGATTTGAGGCCCTATCATAAATATTTTGTATAGCTTAGATTTTAGAATATTGGTAGTTCAAATATCATCTCAAAACAGTAAGCAACGATGGCTATAATCATTCCTAAATTCACCCTACAACTTAGCACATATATTAACAGTTTAAAATATTTTCTAAGTACCATAAATCTGCATGTAACTAGGCATCTTGGCATAGATATAGAAATATGCATACAGAGGCTTATGTAACACCCTAGAATTTTGCGAGCGGGGTACGTTGCGAGCAAACATAGAATAAAATATTATTTTGAAAAAAAATGATAAATGGTAATGAAAATAAGAATTTAAAATAAAATAAAAATATATATAATAATAATGATTGAAGTAGAATCATGTTCCATTTAAAAAAATAGATATAGACCATACTTTAGAAAATAAATTATTTTATAGTTTACTCGCGCGAATGCAAAGGCGTGAGCGTGACGACGAGAGTGATTTGAAAACGAAAGCACGATGGCATGAATGGCGCAAAAAAAAAATAATAAAAATAAAAAAAAATCTGGGTTTAGGTCTTAGAGTCAAAAAGAAGAAAAAGAAATTGTTGAAAAAAAAAACAAAACAATAAATCGGTGCTCTAAGTATTGGAAAAAAAAAGGGAAAGAAATTCTTGAAATTCTGCGAACAGGGGAAGCTTCACGAACCAGAAAAATCTGGTCTTTCGGTGAGTTGGTCGAACAATCTGGAAAAAGAAGGATTGAAGAAGAAGAAACCAAAAGGGGAGCAAAATTCTGACGTTGCTGTGTTTGTGCGTGAGAAACAGAGGAAGGAGAAAAGAAAATGCAGCTGCTGCTGTTGCAACCACCCACAAACCGTAGGAGAAGCTCTGGCTGGTTTCGAACAAAGAAGAAGAAAGAAAAACCAGCACCGGCTGGTTGTTGCCATTGCTGCTAGACAGAGAAGAGAAGAGTGCTGCAAACCATGAAGAGAGGTTGGGGGTGTGTTGTTGATGCTGCTGCAAGACAAAGAAGAAGCTATGGGTTGTTGTTTTGACCGTTAGTGTGTGTTTGTGTAACGAACAGAGGAAGGGGGTGAGTTGAGCATGAAAACAGGGGGGTGATGTTTTGTTGGGAAGAAGATCTTAGCTGGGCGTTCAATAGGTGAGCAGAAGAAGAAGATGAAGAAGAAGACCGAAGAAGAAGGGAACCATCAGCAATCGAATTTTTTGGACTTGAGCAAGCTGGAACGTGAGGATACAAGCTGAGAAACCAGAATTCGAACTCTAAAAATTCTGGGTTTGAAACCAGAAAAACAGAGCGTGAAGTGGAGTCCAGATTTTGGGATCTTGAAGCCATGAATTTCTGATTTTGGGGTTGGGTATGGTGCGTCGTGCAACAGAGGGAAGGAGTATGAGCTGCTTTTGATTTCTTCCTCCCTGGTTCGTGAGTGAGCCGGACACTCCCATTTTTGGTTCGGCCAACCATTGGAAAAACAGGAAAGATGGTTCAACAGGAAATTTGAAGGAACACATCACTTTTATTAGCTCCAATTCTGGTTTTAACGGACCGTGAAACAGAGAAAGTGAGGAAAGGAATTTTGGTTTTTGATTTTCTTTCTTGGTTCGTGAATTAGATGGAGCTCTTCTTAGTTTGAGTGCAGGTTGTTCTTGGTTTTGGTTTTAGTTGCAAATTGTTCAACAGAAATTGGAAGAAATACTTGCTCCAACTTGCTGGTCGACCGATTGGTGAAAACAGAGGAGGGAAGAAAATTCTTAGTTCTTGATTAAATGGTGTTGCTGTACGTTGAAGTGGGTGTTTGAAGGATTTAACGTGGTAAAACAACTTGATGGAGATTAATCGGATAAAATTGTTGTAATGAGTTTTGGTTTTATAACAGTGAAACAATTGCTCTAAAAGAAGAAAATCAAATGACGAAATTTAATTATTTGATTGAGTTATATTAGGACAAATTTGCTTGGGAATTTGGACGTTGGAACGGTCTAGTGCGGATTAAATTGATGGCAAAGAATTAGAATGTGGAAGTATGTTGATCTTTAAACTTATGGTTTCTTGTTGAACATAAGGCAAAATCAATGTACTCGTAAGGAATTGAAAGGCGAACGTGAATTTTAATTGAGACGAAAAATCGAAAGGTACGATGTTAGTTTAGTTAATTAATTAATTAATTAATTATTTTATTTATGTAATATTGAATAAAATTTAGTTAGAACCAATTAAAAATATGTATATATATATATATGTAAATTAACTTACATTTGAACAGGAAAATCTGTAAAGAGAAATTAGAATTTTAGAAAAGTGGATTCAATAATTTAGTCAATAAATATTTTAGAAAATTTTAATGAGATCATAAACTATCAAAGACTATTCTAGTGTGAAAATAATAACAACAATAATAAGAAACCTTAGTAAACTTTAATCTTTTATAGGAAAGAGATTAGAAATTTTGAATACGAATAAGACTAAAGTTTTGACAATTAGAAGTCTTATTTTGTTCGTAATTAAATAAATTTTGATATTAATAAATTATTCAAATTTTAAAGATTAAGTTATTAAAAATGTAATTCTACGAAAAAGGTTTGTAAGTAAATTATTAAAATTATAATTTTAAACTATGGAATTTAGAAGACTTGGAAGTATTTTAATTAGAATATACAAAATCCTAGAATTGAACAACGACCCAAAATCTGTTGAAATTGATCTCGAGAATACGTAATTATTTTAGGAAGTAATTAAGTTTAAGAATAACTTGAATAATATTTAATTTGAACTAGGAAATTAGTGAATCTCATTAACTGGGAATTACAGATTATAGATTTTGAGTATCGAGGATTTCGAAGGAAAGCAAAGAGCTTTGAAGATTGGCGAAATCAGGTGGGCATGACTTCCTTGCTAATCTGTATTATACGGATTTAAGATTCAAAACATTTGGTTGAATAGTTCTAGGATTTTTAGAATTTTGTTACAAAATTGATTGAATTGTTTAGCTTACTTGGATGATGGTGTGAAGATTCATTTAAATTGTGCTTTGTTCATCTATAGCATGCGTTAATAGGAAATCATGCATTTAGATTTCATTTTTTACTCATGC